>CABHPH010150816.1:0-15831 GCA_902168325.1 Peromyscus nudipes
CACCCAAAGGGGATGTGTCTGTTCCACCAGATGGGGGACTCCCTGAATGGAAACCTCATCCTGATCAAGATCTTGGCCTCTAGCTCAGCAGCCGAGCCTCCTCCATCAGATTACACATCTCCCTAGCTCAGGAACTGAAGCTCTCCCATCAGATTAAGTATCACTCTGGTGCAGATTCCTCCTCCACACACTGTGAGATCCCTCAGAGCAGGACACAGATGGGGGGCTGTGCAGACTAGAAGCCACCTTCTGATGTGACTTTGAACAAGTCAGTGTTGGTGGAGCACAATTTTCCCAGGCTCATTCTGCCCTTGGCATCCCTTTTGTAGAACACACGTCCTACTGTCCGGGGAAGCTTTGTGACTGTGACCGGAAGCTGGTCTACTGCTTGCGGAGAAACCTCTGGAGCTACAATCCTCTTTACCAGTATTACCCCAACTTCCTCTGCTAATGCCCTGGGTGGGCTCTGCTCCGGGGGTGCCCCTCACAGTCGAGGCCCCCCTCTGCTGTATCCCTGATGCATGCCCCCAAGGTCTTGGATCTGTCTTCCTCTGTGCTCCACTGGGCTGGACAGAACCCCAGGACTACACTTCGTTCTCCAGAGTCCCAGAGAGGGAATTCTGATCCAGGCTGGCAAACTCCCAGGATGGCTGAGTCTGCACTTGTGAAGTTGGATCTGGGCCCGGAAGCTCCCCCAGCTCCAGGCCAGCGCCATGTTGACTTTTCTTTCAATTTCTGGAACTGAACTGTCATTACCACCCTCCAGAGACCTTTTACTCTTGTAGAAGCCAAATTAACTCTATAAATCTGTTATGTAGATATTAAATAAAACCCATTCTCAAGGCTAGTAAACACCACCTAGCATTTCCTCTGATGGGCCTTGGGTAGGATTGCCTGAACCTTTCTAACCCCTGAGGCACCTGCATCCCCTCAGGGATGGAGGTGGAAACAGATCTTCTTAGATGCCTTTTGAGTTTTGTCTGAGTTCATTTTCTTAAACCTTGGCATCCTGCAAGCCAGACCTGGGGCTCATGCTTCTTCTAGAGGAAGATGAGACACAGTCCTGCGCCACCTTGGTCTCCTGGCTAGAGAGGGCAGCATCCAGCTCCCAGCCCTGGCTTCTGAGCTGTGTGGTCTTGAACCTCTGGGTAGTCTGAATCTCTCTGTTTTTCCTCAAAATATAAAATGAAATTCCTTCTAGGAGCATACTGGTGCACACCCCTAATCCCAGCACCTGGGAAGTGGAGGAGGCAGAAGAGTCAGGAGTTCAAGGCTAGCCTCTGCTCCATAGCGAGTGAGTTTGAGTTTAGCCTAGACTACATGAGACTGTGTCTCAAAAGAACCAATTAACTAATTAAAATGAGACTCCTAATGCTCACCTGGTGCAGATCCAGGGATGCAGGGGTTCTGAGATGTCATTGAGTGGGAAGAAATGGTTTAAATAAGATTCAAGGGGGCTGGAAGTACAGTTGGTGGTGGAGTGACTACCTAGTTTTCACCAAGGGATTGAAAATCCCAACTCATCTATCACCTTGTAAAAGATGGCGCTTTCTCATGCCAACATGACAAAAGGGTTCTTCCCAAGGAAGGGCCCAGGCTCCTTCACTCACATCTCCAAAATGTGCAGGACACATGAGGTTTCTATTTAGAGAACTCCAGTGTTCGAACATTTTCTAAATAAAGTTAATTATATGAGATCACCCCAAATTCACACGTTTTGGCATACGCTAGCGTCTATATTTAAACAATACCAGAGTGGGCCTCATATGCTGATTTCACACATGAAAATCGGGGAGGGGGAGGCTAGGGAGAAATGGCGCAGTTGGTAAAGAGCCTGCTTTGAGCAAGCATGAAGACCTGGATTGGATCACCAGGTCTCATAAAAAAAAAAAAAAAGCTGGGCATGGTGGTGTGTGCTTGTAATCTCAGTAGTGGGGAGGTGATTCCTGGCAGATTCCTGGCTCAATAGCCAGCCACGAGACTGACAACTGAAGTTCACACACACACACACACACACACACACACACACACACACACACACGGGCACCAACACGTATACCCACACACATTAATTTTTTTTTTTCAAAATCAGAACCATTTCCCAAGCGCAGCCTTGAGTGGGTTTGTGGGAATTCAGAAGTGTCCCTCTGATGCCTGGTGTCTGTTTCGATGGCATGAAGAGACCTGGACCCTGCTTCTCCTGTCAGGGTCAGGTGGCAGGCTGGGTGTCGTGTTGCTGGTAAGTTCTACAGAAGGGCAGATGGTCAGGTCCTTCTCTCTGGGCCTCCTAGCTCTGAGCCGGGTATCCAAAGATGCTCAGCCAGGCCAGGAATGCTGTGAGGCTAGAAAAACAGCAACACAACATGGAGGCTTTGGGCTGGATGGGACCACGAGGAACTTCTGTTTATCTACTAGGGCCAGGAGAGTTTGGGAGACTGATCTCAGAGTCAGATCTGAGGATCTGACACTAGGCCTTCACTTTGCCCATCATCACACACTCCCAGTGAAGGAGGAAACAGAATGCAGTACAATTCAATGACTACCCCTACACTAGGGGGTTCCCAAGAGATGCCCTGCACTCCAAGCAAAAGCTAGCCCCTTTTTTTTCTCTGTTCTAAATGCCTCTTTGAATTCTCCCCTGGGTGGTTAGTCTGGCAGGGCTCTGGGATTCATCCTGACTCTGTGGAGCGGCACATGGTCATTGCCACCTTGGGTCTGCCTGCAGGGCTCTGAACAGATCTGAGGAAACAGAGAGCTGAGTGAACCCCCAAACCTGTGAAGAAACCTCCTCGTGTTTGGTCCGCCCACTCCTTAGCAGAAAAACCATCAGATAAGCCATTGCCTTGAGATTTCATGGCTGCCCTTTAAGAGATATGGAAATGCTCAGTGTGTAAAAGTCAGTGGAGAACATGAATTCACACTCAGCAGGCCCCGGGGACCACAGGACCCATGCCAGCATCTGAAATTGTGTTTTGGACTCAAATGGGGCAGCAACACGGGCCAAATATATGAACACATGGATGTCAGTGCATGTGTGCGTGCGTGCGTGCGTGAGTGTACATGCTCATAGCTGTCTCCAGACTGAAAAGGAGACAAAA
Organism: Peromyscus nudipes; assembly: GCA_902168325.1. Lineage (NCBI taxonomy): Eukaryota > Metazoa > Chordata > Mammalia > Rodentia > Cricetidae > Peromyscus > Peromyscus nudipes. The sequence goes on from CABHPH010150816.1 coordinate 3,099, forward strand.
GGGAAGTCTAGTGGTGACTGAGCAGGGAGAACAAAGCTGAGCAAGCTAGTGTGGTAACAGGTGCATTGAGCTCCGCCATGCAGGAGGCTGCCTAGCGCCGAGCACCCACATGTTAGGCAGATGTTCTCATCCCACAGTGAGAGTGCCACCAGAAGCTCAAGGTGGTGGAGGGCTTTGCCTGAAGTCACACAGGTTCTGAGGAAGGCAGGTAGGAAGGAAGCAGCCAGCTGCCTGATGTTCAAGCTGGAGCAGATGGTATCCACTTGCTTCAGAAGCTGGGAGGGAGGGCTAGGTCTTGCAACAAGTCTGGAGAAACAACTCATTTTGTCTCCGCCAGGGTGACTGTGGTAATCTGAACCGAAGATGTGCTTCCCAGGGCCCCTTTCCATGCAGAGCACTGGGTTTGCAAGAGAAGGGGGTGTTTTGTGTAGTTTGTCTAGAAAGCAGAAGGGATGTCGCACACATTCTCACTTTGCACCTAGAAGGTCTGAGCCTAGCGCGAAGTCAAATCTGCTCACGGCTCAGACCCACTGTTACAGGCTGGCTCGCCTGGCAGGTGGGAATCTGCCGGGTCTCTCCTTTTGCACTGGCCCAGGTGTGTTTTTATCTCAGTGAGAGAGGAAGGAAGAGAAGGGCTTCTGCAGGCTGTAACACAGAAAGCTGAGCTGAGGACTCTGAGGCTCACATGGTTCCAGCCTACTCTGTGGGCACCACTCACCCTCACCCTCCTGGCTTCCAATTTGACTCTTCATCCACTGCATAGCCATCCTCCCTTCCTGACTGTCTGCCCTGCTAACTTCCTGGTACGGAAGTTTCAGGCACAAGGAAAACAGCCTCCCTCCCATACCATGGGAAGCCAGCCAGATCCCAGGATCATTTTATCACTGCAGTGTGGTACCCTGTCTCAGCCCAGTCCCTGGATGGCATAGAATGTGTTACTAGCTGTAGTTTCCGAGGAACAGAACCCAAAGGAAGGTTTTCTGGCTTGCTTTGGAATTAAGTGGGATTGGTTTTTCTTCTTGATTGAAATGCATTTATGACTGGATTTCAGTGATAAAGAGGACATGCATTTCCCACAGCCTGCAGGGCCCAAGCAGTGACCTCACTGGTTACTATGCATACCCCATTTAAGCACGGAGTCCTGGGATGGCCAAGTAATTGGTGGGGCAGAATATTTTAGAGAGATAAAAACTGGGGTAGGAGAGCTTATAGGAAGAAACCATGAATTTGAGGCTCTAAATTCCCACTCAAGACCTGCAGAAGGGACACGAGTGTTTTCTTGCTGCCTGGGCAGGGCGCAGGTACCCACAGAGAGGCTGGGGTGGGAGGGCTCTGGAGCCTGCAGATGGAAGGGCTGTTCTGAAGCAGTTAGAGTGGACCAGCTCTGTCCCCTGGCTCCTGTTGACAGATGTTTGCTGCATGACTTGTCCGGTCATGGAGCTGTCACAGACTGGCTTTAGCTGTCAGAATGGCATTGCTCCCTTGCTTTGCAATGGCCCAGCAGCAGGGGCTCTCCGTCCTGGCTGTGACCTGGCCAGAGGGACCTGAACTGGATCATCTCTCAATCCATAGGACACCACCTTGCATCCTACATCCCATATTGTGCTGGGTGGACCTGGTGATTGGGAAGAAATTTCCTTCATTCCTTCCTTCCTCCCTCCCTCCCTCCCCTCTCCCTCCCTCCCCCTCCCTCCCACCTTCCCATTTGTCTTGTCTTTCCTTCTTTCAATCCTTTCTGTCTCGGCTAGTTGTGGGGACAGGGTCTTGATATACAGGCCCGGCTGGCCTGGGATTGGCTACGTAGACCAAGCAGGGATTGCAGGTGTGTGCCCACTCAGACACAAGGATGCCTTAGATAACAGCAAACCCCATCGCAACACAGGGTCTGCTGTCTCAGGGGCTTCTAGAGGGGCCTTGTGGCCTGGAGTCTGCTGAGAACCTTCTTTTGAGAGGTACTGCTGGTTGGTTGTTGGATCTACCAAGCCCTAGAGTCGCATGCGATTCCACCCGCAAAGGGCAGTGACCCGTAGGAGGTGGAGCTGAGAGTGTCCGTAGGGAGCACGGATGCCTTGACCCCACCCCTGCCACAGCACTTAAGGAGTGAGTTGCCTGTGATGGGTGGGCTGTGCGAGAAGATCCAGGCCCGTCTTGCTGACATTCACTGACAGGTCTTGCCAGTGGACCACTGTTGCTCTGCAGGGCCTGGCTGGTGCTGTTTGGGTTGGATGTGTTAATGTGGTTGGCCTTTGGTGCTTCAGTTAACAAAAGGGGACAGTGGCTGGACATGGTGGTGCATGCCTGTAATCCCAGTACTTGGGATGTGGAGGCAGGAGGCTCGGGGGTTCAAGGTCATCCTCGGCCACACAGAGTTCAATGATAGCCTGGGCTACTTGAGTCTCTGTCTCAAAGAAAGAGCTAGAGAGACGGCTTTGCAGTGCTCTTCTGGATGACCTGGGTTCCGTTCCCAGTGCCCACAATGGGCAGCTCACAACTGCCTGGAACTCCAGCTCCAGGAGATCCAATGCCTGCCCTCCTCTGGACTCATCAGGCACTTGGACTCATGTGCACATACACACAGACATACACGTATACACACTTAAAAATACCAGCCTTAAAAAAACCAAACAAAGCGAGCCGGAGAGGTGGCTCAGAGGTTAGGCGCCCGGCCTGTGGTGGCAGAGGTGGCGAGTTCGGTTCCTGTGAGTGTATCCGAAGAATGGATGACGTCATGAATCCATCGCCGATGGATCGATCAATCGATCGATCGATCAATATCGAAAAAAAAAACAAACAAAACAGAATGGGGCTTACATCCTCCCAAGGTGACCTCAGGCCTTTGATTTCTGTTCTCTATGCCTTTGTTCTGTGGCTGTCCAGTGGGCTACTAAACGCCTTCTTCATAGCTTGCTGGGGGTGTCTATATGATAAAGTGGGGTACAAAGCATACCTTATATTGCCTGGCATATAGTCAGCACTCGATAAATGGTGCATGTCATGGGAGTGGAGCACCAAACCAAGCCTGAGCACTCCAACTGCAATGCCAGTCCCTAAACACAAGAAAGGAGAGCTGAGGTAGCTATGAGCCATAGGTGGAGGGGGACCCCTCTCCTCTTTCCAAGACCCCACCTTCATGTGGAGGGGTCCCTCCTCTTTCCAAGACCCCACCTTCATGGGTGTGACTACGAGTGATGCTCAAATGGTGTAGTTCTCCTTAGGGGAGCATTAGTGAGCTCCCAGGAGGAAGAAGCCACAGTTGTGAGAGAGGCAGCATCTGCAAGGAGACCCTAGTTGAACACCGACCGGCCTGCCGCTGGTCCCAAAGGCTATCCATTCCCATGTCCACCCTTTGCCTGTGTGGTGCATCAGGTTGGATGGACGCCCCAGCTCCACCTCACAAGGCAAAGGCTTCTGCACAAGCCTCTGCTCCAGAAAAGTATGTCATCTCTGTCTTCCCCAGCAGGGGTCCTCCTTCCTCTTCTGGTCTCCCACAGCCTCTCTCTCTCTCTCTCTCTCTCTCTCTCTCTCTCTCTCTCCCTCCCTCCCTCCCTCCCTCCCTCTCTCTCTCTTCTCCCCTCCCTCCCTCTCTCTCTCCTCTTCCCCCTCCCCCCTCCCTCCCTCCCTACCCCCCACTTCTCTCTCTCTGTATCCTGAGCACCCACGGTTAATCCCGTAACACATGCTTACTAAACATCTACCTGTGCCAGGCTTGGCTGGACTCACACCTGCCAGTCTGTCCCCTGGAGATTCACGTTGGGGCAGGGAGTGACTTGAAAAGACACTAGCTTTGTGAGAGAACAACAGGTTAAAGGAAGAAGAGTCAGCTTAAACCAAGAGACAGGGCAGGAAGGCGGGGCCTGCCAAGGACCCCTGGGCCCCATGTCCACCTAAGCAGAGCCATAGCAGCCTCTGACGCGGAGCCGTGACTCTGGATTAGGAAATTTGACTTGTTCCGGGGCAGAGCTCAGCCCCCTTCACCTAGCAGAGAGGAGAAAGCTCAGCCCATGTGGCGCCTAGGGGATTCTAAGACTATGCCCTAGGGATATTCTAAGATTCTGTGGCCTTGGGATGCATAGGCAGAAAGCCCATTTCAGAATGACCAGATGCCCAAGTGATCAGAGCTGGTGATCCACAGCCTGGACACCTGTGGTCAAGTGTGGAGACACTGGGGAGGGACAAGTCCTAGGAAGATAAACGGGTCACACACACGGCATACTGTTTCGTTACTCCCAGTCAAAAAGGTGGACAGAGCTCATCTGGTGCTCACATATATCCAAGGGATGTACTCTAGCCATCTAGAGTCTGGGACAACTTGAATTTCTGGCACTAATTTTCCAGATCTCTGAAGCTGGGTTGGTGGCCCAGAGGTCAGTGTGTAGGAGGTGTATCCTGGTCATGAATACAGGAGACACCATGACAAAGCAATCACCACCAGGGTTTATTTATAACTTTCTTCATCTGTTATGATAGAACAATTTCTTACATCCAAGTCTTCATTTCTCTGCTTTTAAAATAGAGTATATGCCTGTAACTACTGCCTTACCCCCTCCCGTGTGTGTGTGTGTGTGTGTGTGTGTGTGTGTGTGTGTGTGTGTGTACATGTGCATATTCCCGTGCATGCATATGCATATGAAGCCAGAAGGTAGTGCTGGGAGGGGCTCATTGAATCTGGAGCTCATCAATTCAGCTATACCAACTATACCAACCGCCTGCACCAGGTATCTACTCATCCCTGCCTCAGCCGGGGTTACAGGCGTTTGCTGCTGTGAGGGCTACTTTACATAGGTCCTAGGGTTTCAGACATTCATTTCCTTCATGCAGCTGCAGCAAGCCACTTACAGACTAAGTCACCTCACTAGCTTTTTCTTACCCTTTCTAAGTGGTTCTGGGTCATCAGGTCAATCCCCCTGCACCTACCTACAGCTACTGACCTACTGATCTTTTCCTAACCCAGCAAGGAGCTTAGGAGAACACGAGATGACTCTTAGAGAGAGAACGGTTGCCTTTCAAAGTCACGTATTCCTCTCTGCAGCTTCTGGGAATCTGCCAAGCCACTTGTCAAGTCTGAGCACCCAGCCCTGAGCCTTTGAAGATTGTTTTTCTCGGTGTCTAAAATTTGTTGAGTCATCAGTCCTGAACTGCTGATCTGGAAATTCAGAATGTTGCACGACTGGTTTCCCATGAATCAAAGCGAGCCAGCTGCTAGGCACCGGGCTTACTCAGGTTTCCAATAAACCTGTGGGCTGCAAACTGTGACCCTGTCATTACCTTCCAGATCATGGCTCGGTCTAGACAGGCCTGCCACCTTGTGGAACATTGGGAATTCTAAAGATTCGGTCCAGTGTGGACCGCTGGATTGTCCTTTTCCAAGTGTTCTGACCCAGGTTGAATCTCCCAGAAGCCCACCTGATTGAGAGAGAACCTGAGAGATGAAAGAAAGTGTCCTGGGGAAGGGCTGCCCTTGAATTTGTGATGGAGGTGGGACTCAAAACAGGTTCTCTGACCCTGGAGTCTGGGGCAGTCCAAGCAATCCAAGTTGGCTCCCTGTAGCTGATTCACGGGACAACTCGAGGGACCAGGACAGTGCAGCTGCTGTCCCAGGAGGAGCGCTACATATTGGTGGCATCTATGAGCTACCCTTGGCTCCCCAACTCACAGTGACAGCAGAGAGGTCACTTCTCTGTGGCTTGCTGCATCATTTCATAGAGCTCAAATAAGCTGCCCTGGGTGGCAAGGAGCCCTGGGGAAGGACAGAAGGACACAGCCATAAAAAGTGTCAATAAAACACATCACCCATGATCTCCAATGCTGATGCTAACAATGACGATCGCAGCTGCTGGGTTCCACACTGGCCTCTGTGCCACAAAGCACACTTCAATTCATCACACTTTGAAACTGGTGGGGACAGGACCGTGATTCCTCTTCCTGGGTAATAACTGAGGCCCAGGGAGTGCCAACAACTTGTACCCAAGATTCTACAGCCTGGAAATCAGAGACCCCGCACTGACAGTCCTGCTCATGGGACTCAGAGCCCCCATACATGACCATGACATCAGTCTTCCCTGCCAGCCTTCCATGCAGCACATCTCCCCAGGATTGTGTCATGTGTTCGAGATTATCTAGTCATTTTTCTATTAGTACAAGGTTTGGTTTTGTTTTTTTTTTCCTTAGTCACTTGAATGTTGATGGGAAATTGCAGGCCACTGTTGGAGAGAAAATGTTCTCTACTCTCTTATGTTCAGATACTGTGGGACCAGCAAATTGAACCAGGAAAGGTCAGATTAGCAGGGCAAATACACACACACACACACACACACACATACACACATATGTATAAAGTGTGCGTGTGAGCATGTACGTTCATGGAAGTGTAAAATGAAGTTTAACTTTTATATCACTTTAATAAAGAGAACTTTGGACTTCAAGGGATGATGAATTGAGGAGGAAATTACTAGGAAGTATATGTAATGAAAGATAAGGGCTTCTACGGTAAGGTCTATTTGTGCAAAATCATCTTGATGTTCATGTCTGGCTTCAATAGTACAAGAGAAAAGGGGTCCCCTTCCTCAAAGGGAAATTGATACCTTGCTGATGTGATAAGGGGAGCCCAAGAGCACTCTTTCTACATCTATAGATTCTCAGTTGCTGTTAGCATTAAACAGTGCTTACATCAGAGCAGCACATTTTTGGGGTAACATGCTCTGTTCCCCTTCATTGCTGTGATGTTGGTTGTCAACCTGACAGCATCTAGAATCACCCGGAAGATGGACTTCTGATCATGCCTGTGATTATCTTGATTACATAGATTGGTGTGGGAAAACCCATTTTGTTTGTGAGTGCAACCATCCCCCAGGCTGGGGATCCTGGGCTATATGAAACGGAGGAAGCTAGCTGGTTAGCAAGCCCACGTTCACCCCTCTCATTTCCTGGTTGTGGGTGGGATGTGAGCAGCTGCTTCAAGTGCCTGCTGCCTTGACTTCCCCACCATGATGGACTGCACTCTTGAACTGTGCTAAAACAAATCCTTCCTCTTCCTGGAGTTATTTTTGGCAATGTATTTGATCACAGCAACAGCAAAAAAGACAAAGGTGGCTAGTGAGTGTGGATCATTTCCTGGAGTCTTTGAACCAAGGAACCAGAGAGGGATAGACAACTCTTTCTTAAACGAATTATTTAGATTAAAAAAAGTGGAAAAGGGAAGAGAGATGGGCTACAGCCCACTGTAGATTACTGGTCCCTGCATGGACGAGGCTCTAAATAAAATAAAGGAAGCAAATACTCAGTGGCCCAGTGAAGGTCCTACAATAGGCCGAGGCTTGCAAGGTATGCTGTCAGTGAGGGGTAGGAGCCCACAGAGTCCACTGGGCTAGAGTTTAGTCTAGAATGTATCTTGTCTTTTGGCTCTGTGACTGTGCCTTGGCTCCAGGGATAGATGTGGTTAGTCCAGGCTGGTGATGGGGTGTCCAGAGGAGGAAGGTGGGGTGAGTGCTGGTTGGGCACAGAGTTAGAGGAGAAAGGCTTCTTCAGAGGGTGACCCCCACAGATACAACTGAATCTCCAGTATGCCTTGTTCAAAGTCCAGCTTCTGGGGCTGAGATGTCTCAGTTGGTAAAGTGCTTGACCATGCAAGCACAAAGACCCAAGTTTGAATCCCAGCAGCCATCTAAAGAGCCAGGCACTGTAGTGAGTGTCTGTAGTCCCAGCATTGAGGAGGTAGAGAGGAGAGGATCTTTAGGGCTTGCTAGCCAGCCAGTCTAGTCAACTAGGTGAGCTCCAAGGTCAGTAACAGACTGTGTCTCAGAAGATAGGTGGAGAGTGATCAAGAAAGACACTCAACATTGACTTCTGGTCTCCGTGCGCATGCACACACCTGTGTACTTGCACCTGCACACTCATACCTATGTACACATGGAAACACACATATACATGTAACATTGGAACACACACACATTCATCACACATATACATATAACACCACACATGTAACACAACACATACATGTAACACACATATGCACTGCAGTTTCCTGAACTCAGTACAGTGGTATGCACTTGTGACCCCAGCTATTTGGAAGGCTGAGGCAGGAGGACCCCAAGTTCAAGACACAACTGGGCAATTGAGCAAAACTTTATCTTAAAATAAAACTTACAGGAAGAACTGGGAAGCCAGGCATGGTGGTACGTGCTTGAAGTCTCGGCACGTGGGAGAGGGAGGTAGAGGGATCAGGAATTCAAGCTTCAACTACGTATCAAGTTCAAGGCATGGGCTGTCCGAGGCCCTGTCTTGACACATACACCCTCTAAGGTAGAGGATACGGTGTAAGTCAGTGGTAAAGTGATTGTCTAGCATTATGAGGCTCTGTGTTTGAACCCTAGTACAGGAGAGCAAGGCAGAAACCAGGAAGGGAGGAAGAAGGGACAGCGGAGGGAGGAAGGGAGGGAGGGGAAGAGAGGAAGGGAGGGGGAAAGGGAGGAAGGGAGGGGGGAGGGGGAGGGAGGGGGAAGAGGGGAGGGGAGGGGGGGGGAGGAAGAAGGGAGGGGGGGAGGAGGGAGGAGGAGGGAGAGAGGACGTTTCTTGTCATCTACTTCAGGTCTAGGAGATGAGGATCCTGAGGTTGTGGAAATGAAAAGGGACATTCCTAACAGAAGCAACATGAGACGTTTTGTTACTAAATAATTGATTGATTAATTATCAGGGGGCACTCACATGACAGGACATGTGTGGTGGTCACAGGACAACTTGTGGGAGTCAGTTCTGTTTTTCTACCCTGTCGCTGTGGGTCCCAGAGACTGAATTCAGGTCTTCAGACTTGAAGACAAGCACCCTTGCCTGCTGAACCATGTCGCCAGCCTGGAAGAGGTTTAGGAAACAAGGCTGGGGATACCGAGAAAATAGGCCTGACTCTCCCTTCAGGCTTCACGGGGGAAGTGAAGTGGCCTCTCTGTCCATCAGCCGAGCAAGGACCACTGTGGCTCCGGCAGCCAAGCTGGAGACTGACACAGTGGCCTCCGGGAAGCAGGGGGCTGTTCTCCACAAAGGGAGAGGGCCTTTTTTTTTTTTTTTTTTTTTGTTTGTTGGTTTGTTTTGTTGAGGCAGGGTCTCCTGTAGCTGAGTTTATCTTCAAACTTGTGTATCTCAGGATGACCTTGAATTACTGACCTTCCTTCTTTTACCTCCCCGCTGGGATTATAGGTGCACCATCACCTCATATGCCTCATGGAGGAAGGGGGCTGTGAGTTGATAAAGCACAGCCCTTCTCAATGTGCCCCCCACCTCTGCCACCCTGTCTGTCATGAGTGTACTATGCCATAAACGCAGGATAAGCACATTTGTGTCTTACCACAATCCCAGAATTGATTAATCAACAACGAATTCACAAGGTGCGAAGGTTCCAATGACAGCAATTTGTCATATAATCCCACCTAATCTAGTGACTGGCTGACGCAAATGCAGGTACTTTTACTCCAATTTTAATAACTAATATTAAGTCTCAAATCACACAGCACACAGCACTCAATCATCTATCTGTCTATCGCTATCTATCTATCTATCTATCTATCTACTATCTATCTATCTTCTATCTATATATTATCTACCTTTATATTGTAGGTGGAGTTTTTTGTCAGGATCACTGGCTCCCAAATAACCACACAGAGACTTATTATTAATTATAAATGCTTGGCTGATAGCTTAGGCTCATTACTAACTAGCTCTTAAATCTTAGATTAACCCATATCTCTTATCTACACTCTACCCAGTGGCGATACCTTTTTTCAGCATGGCATATTTATCTCTTGCTTCCTCTGCATCTGGCTGGTGACCTTGTCCTCCTTCTTCCCGAACTCTCTTTTTGTCCACAAGTCCCACTAACCTCTAACCTGCCTAGCTATTGCCCCTTTAGCCAGTTATTAAACCAATGAGAGCAACAAATATTCAGTGTACAAAAAGATTGTTCCACAGTAATATATTACCCATCATCCTCCTGTCTGTCTAGCTATCTGTCTGGATATATGTGGTTTATAGATTGAATACAAGTTACAGAGGGTACAACAGAGTATAGAGGTCTCAGAAATATAAGTAGAGTCTGGATTGATAAGATAATGAACCCCAAAGTAGCCAAGAAAAAAGAGTGTGGCCAGAGGGTTCAGGTCCAGGTGGGCAGGCAGGTGGATGGGCACTGCAGATGAGTAGCCCTTGCCAATATCTGTGGTGGTTTGAAAGAAAATGGCCCCCAAAAGGAGTGGCACTATTAGGAGGTGTGGCCTTGCTGAAGGAAGTGTGTCACTGTGGGAGTGGGCTTTGAGGTCTCTTTTGCTCAAGCTTCCCTCAGTGTGACAGCCAGTCGACTTCCTGATGCCTTCTGGTCAAGATATAGCACTCTCAGCTCCAGCACCACATCTGCCTGCATGCCTCCATGCTCCCAGCCATGATGATAATGGACTGAACCTCTGAAACTGTAATTGAGCCACCCCAATCCAATGTTTTTCCTTTATAAGAATTGCCGTGATCATGGTGTCTCTTCACAGCAATAAAAAACCCAAACTAAGAAAATATCATGGAGATAAAGTGGGGGCTAAGTTGAGCTGAAGCCCCCAGAACAATGGGAGTTCTCTGCCTGTTGGTCCTTGATACACACACACACATACACACACACACACACACACACACACACACACACAGAAGACAAATTGGCAGTGCTAGGTGTCCACCACTTTATGGGGTCCAGTTGAGGGAGTTACACCCTTCCCCTAGCCTGATGTATTAAATGAATTCTTGGGCCTGATTTCTCTGATATGGTTAAATACACCCACGTGCCCCTACAGTCTCAATTCGTCCCTGTAAATGTATAGGGTGGCTCCCTTTCTACTCCCAGGAATAAGTCACTTATCAGTCTGCTGCATGGGTGGTGACAGAAATGGTGTTGTTTACTTGGTCCACCCAGGAGCCTAGTCATCCTCCACCCTCAAAATGGAGTCACAGTTGCTTGTAAATGGAGTCTCTCAGGGCAAGGCATGGAGGCTGTCAGGGTGCCGCTGTTCGGGGGTTGCAGATGTGGCCTTGTTTTCTCCACCAACTTAAAGAATAACAAGGCAGAGAAAGCAAGGTCTCAGCACTGACTCCATCTGGAAAGCCAAAACTGTCATATGTTTGGGGGCTGGGGGATCCCCTCCCTCAGAATCTGCTGGTTTGGTCTATTGAAGGGGATTGCATAATCTACACAAAGAAAGGGAAGCTAATGAGTTTCCACCACAGGAGCCTGCCCCATGTGTGGGGAATTTCAAAGTCCCACAGAACAGTTTCCTCTGGTGAGGAGAGGGGACACCCACCAAGTCTTTGTCTTGGAGACGGAGAAGATGCCAGAAACCAGCCATGGTCAGTGTTTAAGGGAAAAGTACATTGATCTACCTGGAGCCTGCCTGTCTGACCCCTCCACCAGCCCCTCAGCACAGCCTGAAAAAAGCCACTGTTCTAGGCAACCTGAGTAACTGAGAACTGAGCAGAGCTTGACCTCAGCATCATCCTACCTTCCCATCAGTGAGAAGTGCTCACTGGAAGAGAGAGAGGATTCACTCAAAAAGTCCCTCTCAGCTAGACACTCCATCTTACAGACCACAAACTGAGGACCAGGGAAGAAAAGCCAGTAACTCAAGCTCACACATCTAGGAAGTGGCCCCATTGGGAGTAATAGCATGAGCTTTCCTAGCAGGCTGTGCGACTTCATTCATTCACTTACTCATCTAATCAGAAGAATTTCTTACCCAACCCCCCCCTTGACCCCCAGCATTGGCGTTGATGCTGGAAACGTTGCAGTCCACCCTTGCCTTGCCTACCTTTACACATTCTAGCTGAGGATGGGGTGGGGAGGCTGAATGAGTGAGGGATTAAGAACAGATAGAGCAAAGCAGAAGGGGGGGGTTGTCTCAGCAAGTTCAAGGTCACCTGGGCTCCAAGGTGAGTTCCAGATCAGAACTATCTAACCCAGGGTTAGATAAGAAGATGAAGGAAAGATGAGAATGGAGAGGTGGGGAGAGAAAAGGCAGGAGTAGATGAAGGGAGATGGGGAGGGGAGAAAGAAGAGAGCAAGACAGAGTAGCAGTTGAGAGGGGAGCATCCCAGGTCTGGGAGGAGGAGGAGGAGGGAGGTCAGGGGTTGGGATGAAGGCTGAGCAGGTTAAGTTGGAAGCACTTCCCTAAGAGGTGCTGAGATAGTGTTAATGCCAACACTAGAGAATAAGACCACTACCACGGTTTGTTAGCCCAAGTTGGAGAATGCTTTATTAAATACTGGCCAGAATGATGGGCACAGGCCAGGTCCATACCTGGAATTACATTAGTCAGAGGCTTATTAAAGGCAAACCCCACAAGACTAGTACTTCCTGCCTTCATCCAATCAGGGGCAAGCATACATCCTGACATACTTCCTGCCTACATACCTCCCACAAGCACATCCTGTACGGTTGGGGCAACCAACCTTGTTTACAGAAGTGAAAACACATGGCTTGTTATCTTACAGGAACAACAGTCTTCAGCATTCCAGGAAGTTATCTGTCCTTGGGCAAGTGGAGCTCACAGGTTAGAGGCATTTTTTTTGTTTTATAGCTCTCTTAAGCACAGTAATTTAAACCTAAAACATAACTTAAGCCCTCACAGAGGAAGCTGAAGCTGGAAAAGAACCAAGCAAGCCTAGCCTGCTTCCCCTGGCCAGCTGTTAGCCTTCTCAAAATACCCTCTTTATT
>CABHPH010150817.1:0-20959 GCA_902168325.1 Peromyscus nudipes
TTTGTGGCTAGAGAATTTCTCTCCAGCTCCCGCCAAGTCCCGGCAGTCCAACAGCCCACTTTTAAAATAAACATGCAGACGCTTATATAATTTAAACTGTTTGGCCTAGTGGCTCAGGCTTCTTGCTAACTGTTCTTATATCTTAAATTAATCCATTTCTATAAATCTATACCTTGCCACGTGGCTTGTGGCTTACCAGCATCTTCACATGCTGCTTGTCATGGCGGCGGATGGCAGTGTCTCCTTCTGCCTTCCTGTTTTCTCCATTCTCCTCTCTGTTAGTCCTGCCTATACTTCCTGCCTGGCCACTGACCAATCAGTGTTTTATTTATTGACCAATCAGAGCAATTTGACATACAGACCATCCCACAGCACCCAGGGCTTCATCCCACAGCACCCAGAACTCAAAGTTCTACATTATTTCAAAGTTTTATTTGACACCTCATCAATGTTCAATAATTTAGCAGCAAGTTACCACTAGAGCAATATTTTAAAATTGTAATTTAAAAATGCCTTTGCCACCTGGAAAGAGGCAATTCCTGCTGAATGGTTTAATATTTTATGCCTAGATTTAAGAGAATTTTATTGAGCTTAAATTCAGTTATGCTTGTTTTAAAGTAGAAAATGTCTTTCTTCCAGAAATGTCCTCCTGGTCATTTTCTTTTCCGTCTAATTGGTTACCTATGACAATTTTACCACTTACTGTTCATCATAAATTTCTCTCCTAAGAATGTGTATGTTTTAAATTACTAATTCTTAGTTGAAAGTTGGTTTTATGGAGTCTATCAAAGAAAAACCCAAAAAGAACATCACCTCTGGAGGAGCCCCCACCCACCTAGGGTACTCCTTAAAATGCTGCTGTTTCTCATTTGCTGTGTTTGAAGTCATCTTTCTGATAACAAAGCCTCATACATCCAGGTGTCAAAACAAATACGATTTTACTATAAACTTTACCACTTACCTGTGACTTTTGCTGTCAAACGAGAACAAATAGCTGTCATTTGTTTTACCCAGGAGTGTCAAGACAGCATTTTAAAAAGTTATTTGGATTGATAAGAAAGTCAGGGCAAGTCCAAAGTCATTCCTTTTTCACACAATGTGAATTTTGTTAGTAGTGTTAGTAGCTCTAGATCCACTGATGAGATGATCCTAAGTTGAAATACCCCAATACCACAGCATCATCCTGAGGGAGAGTGGATCTCAGTGAGGAATAAGCAAGGCCCTTTACCTTAACGTTAGGTGGTTTAAATAGAAGACTGTTCAAGAGAAAAGCCTTGAGGATTGCTGTTTAGTATTTTCTGTTGCACTTTTAAAGTTTATGATAAAGATCAGTCTTCAAGTTTATAATAAGAAATCTTACCTACAGGCCATTTCCAATAATTTCCAGAGCTTATGTGTGACAGAAATCCACTGGAGGGCAGTATATAGTAAGAATTATGGCTGGTTGCCTGGAGTATCGACTTGCTTCTGAAAGTAAGTTGAGTATCACAATGCAGCTTAATTTTTTTTAGATGATATACAGTTCTACTATTTGTTTTAAAGTTCAAAGAGATTCCCTACACATAGTGCTTGCATAAATCTGTGTGCTTCCATTTGGTGTGAAGAATGATGAAGTCGATTATAGGTTGAAAGTACTTCTTACTGATGAATCAAAAAGAGCAAATTCTAGTTTCTTCGCTCCATTGAACACGGATGCATTTCAATCTGGCTAGTCTTTTTACTCTATTTCCCAAAAGAATGAAGGCAGGTTTCCAGAAAGTGCCATCGTTAATTAAAGTTACAGCACAGCGCTTCCATGCCTGGTTCCAGAACGCTGAGTGCATGGCTCCCGATCACACCAGCTGCCTGTCTCTCCTCTGCCCCCACTGAGATGTATTTGATTTGATTTCTGAGCATAGATGGCACACCAGGGACATAGAGCTTAAAATTCAATTTGTTCATTTCATTGTGGAAATATTTCATTCTGTTAAAACGGTGTTACACTCGTTTCTTCACCCATAATTCCTTTCTTCCATCAGTTCTTTCAGCCAGTACTGTTAGACAGTATGCACTCTGCAAGTTGGAGGCCAAAAAGTGAGAATGAAGCTTCAATTCAGAAACATGCAATGATATATAAGCTCTCCCCAGAATACCAGAATGTGGTGAGCCTAAGGTGTATCTCAGATAACAGCAGAGAACACATGTAGCTCTCTGAACTGGACGTTCATTTTGAGAACATGATATAGCATTTTTTTATATAACATAGGTATGCAGCAGTAGCAGCCCCCCGCTTTAAAATGAGTATTATCAAAGCACAGGAAAGTCAAGTCACTTGTCCAGCGTCACACAATATGAGTGGGAGAGCCTGACTTTGCGGTTTGCTCCAGACTGCTTACTCTAAACTACTAATGAAACTGCAATTCCCCTTGTGAGCTGGAGTTCCTAAGGAAGAAGAGTCTAATTTGGAAAAATCTAAAAGGTACAGGTGATATTTTGATTTTTGTGGAAGATTTGATTTTGTGAAAGAAATGTACTAGATGATTAAGACAATTGTTTATTCAGGCAGGAACTATTGTTGGCTCACTCTCTGGCTCATTCCAGCTTTGGCTTAGCCAGCTTCTTTATATATCCCAGGACCACCTGCCCAGGGAGTGGTACCTTTGACAATGGGCTATGCCCTCCTACATCTATTAACCATTAAGACAATCCCTCACAGACATGCTCACAGACCAACCTGATAACCAGGAGAGGACATCTGCAGCAAGAAAGTATTTGCTAGCAGGAGAGGGCAGTTGCCTATTGTAAACTCACAATGGCTGTGACTACATGCACATGACCTGCCCAAGATCAAGTCAGACATATTCCCATCATGGGTCTGGGAAGGGCTCTGGAGTCCTTCCCCTAGATGAACAGGTGTTGGCAATTGATTGCTGGCAGAGGAGACAGGATGCAGTCCTTGAGAGACCCCTGTGTTCCAGTAGATGGCTCTATACCCATGCATACAGGCAGCCCTCCACATGAAGTTGAGAGGGAAGAGTGGTTGGAGGGATGGGTGGAATTAGAAAGGAGGGAAATGGTGGGTGGAGAGAGTTAATCAAAGCACATTGCATGCAGGTATGACATTCTCAAATAAAAAAGAAAATTGCTAGACTGAGACTTTTCTTCAGGCGATTTTAGGCTATGCCAGATGACATTCCTAACTTAATAATAACTTGGACAATATTCATTTTTTTAAATATATTTATTATTTACTTTTGGTTTTTAAAGATTTTTATTTATTTATTATGTATACAGTGTTCTGTGTGTATGCTTGCATACCAGAAGAAGGCACCAGATCTTATTACTGATGGTTGTGAGCCACCATGTGGTTGCTGGGAATTGAACTCAGGACCTCTGGAAGAGCAGTCAGTGCTCTTAACCTCTGAGCCATCTCTCCAGCCCCCGACAATATTCATTTTTACAGGCCCTTATTCCTATCTGCTCTTTTTTTCCCCAGGTTCTGTTTATTGACATTCGAACGGGCACTATAGCAACAGGCCTGGATATGCTATGGGGTCATACTAAAACCCTACTTTGCACCGTCATTTTGTAGTATGTATGCTGCAGTTGGAGGCTCCATGTCCTGAGGATTTCACTCTGCGGCTTGCTGCTCACTTTTCCGGATTCTCACTCATGGTGACTTATTTTCTTGTATTTCCTCTTATTTTATCGGGAAGTGAAATTTGTCACACACTTTCTTGAGAAATCACTTGATCTGTCTCTCCATGAACATGTGGGAACCTCCAGGGAATTTTTATTTATTTTTTTATTAAACCTGAGCATATTATAAACTTGGACACATTATAATTTATGACTTTTAGGTTGCATTTCCAGGTCTACAGAAAGATGGAAAATGAGGTCTTTAAACCCACATGAGGTCAAAATCAAGCAAAGTCGTAAAATATTTCTGAAAAAAAAAAAATCTGTCTAGAAGCAACGTCACACAGGAAAATTTCTTGAAAAGGTTTGTAGAAAGGTCATTTTGTTCTGTTATGACTGAGAATCTTTCCCCCAGATCCTGCCTCTAGGTAACACGACCTTTGACCCCAGCTCCCTTCCTCTACTACATCTCTGTCCCCGGGCCCCCTCGGTGCAGAAGAGCCTAGTCCTCAGTGGTGGAAACTTCCTAGCATCTCACTCACTTCCCTCACCTCATGCTTTCTGCCTTCCTTTTCTGTGAATATTTTCACACTTCCTCTCGGGCTTCTTCAATCTTTCCGTTTTTACAAGTCGCACTCTGAAGAGATACAGTGCCTGTTAATGACATAAAGATTTTGAAACAGCAGATAAACAGCAGCAATGATTTCAAAAGTTATCTTTTGGAATATAACAAAAGTCCTACTTGGTGTTTCTTTGCATTTGGTAACGTTTCTCCCCACTATGTGCCAGGCTCACTGTTGAGCAAGTTGCATACATTGTATAATTCAGTCATCTTGATAACTTGGTGATGTACACCTGTCCTGAGTTCCTGTTTTACACAGATTTTGGTCACTGTGACAAAATACTTAAGACAATCAACCTTAAAAACATAAAGGAATGACAGCTGTGGGTGGTGGTACACGCCTTTAATTCCAGCAGTTGGGAGGCAGGGACAGGTGGATCTCTGAGTTCAAGGCCAGCCTGAACTACAAATTGAGTTATAGGACAGCCAGGGCTACACAGAAAAAAAAAAAAAACTATCTTGCAAAAAATTAATAAATAAACATACAAATAAATAAATAAAGCAAGCAAGCAAACAAACAAAAAATAAAGGGAAAGGTAGGGTGGTCATTTTCTTTTTCTTTTTTAAAATTTTATTAAAAAATTTTTCTCACACAGTATAAGCTGATCACAGTTTCCCCTCCCTCATCTCCTTTCAGATCCTCCTGATCCCTTCCCCTATTCAATTCCATGCTTTCTCCTAGAAAACAAACAGGTCAATTAAAAAAACAAAAACAAATAAACAAAAAAAACAGAATTAAAAAAGGAAACAGACAGAAAAGGAAAAAAAAAAGAAACTACAAAAGAGCACAAGGAACATACACACATGCTGTGGGACCCACCATGCTCCGTATACCTGTACCCGCCTCCCCTGCTCAGTCCAGTCCTATCATTCCAGGTTTCCCCTCATCTCTCCATAACTATATATTCTATTTCCTCTACCTTAAGATTTCCTTCCTTCCCCAAATCCTTACTCTGTACCTAACCTCTGTGGTTACACAGATAACCATCCCTGCATGTATCTTGCCTGTCAAAGCAGCACGCCTATGGAAGGCTAAAAAGCTAACACCCACATATAAGAGAATACATACCATATTTATCTTTTGGGGTCTAGATTACTTCACTCAGGATGATTTTCTCTAGCTCTGTCCATTTACCTGTGAATTTCATTATTTCAATTTTCTTTCTTTCTTTTCTTCTTTTTTTTTTTTCCCAAAGACATGGTTTCTCTATATAATAGCCCTGGCTGTCCTGGAACTCACTTTGTAGACTAGGCTGGCCTCATACTCACAGAGATCCACCTGCCTCTGCCTCCTGAGTGCTGGAAGATTTTTATTTTCTTAAAAATTGAATAATAGTCCATTGTGTAAATGTACCACATTTTCATTATCCATTCATTGGTGGTGGGACATCTAGGCTGTTTCCAAATTCTGATTATTAGGAATACAGCAGTAATAAATCTGGATTAGCAAGTATCTCTGTAGTAGGATGTAGAGCCCTTTGGGTATATGCCCAAGAGAGGCATAGCTGAATCTTGAGGTAGATCTATTCCCAGCTCCCATCAGCAATGGATGAGTGTTCTATTCACCCCTCATCCTTGCCAGCAGGAGCTGTCATTTATTTTATTGACCTTGGGCATTCTGACTGGTGTAAGATGAAATCTCAAAATAGTTCTGATTTGCATTTCCCTGACGACTATAAGGATGTTGACTATTTAGTGTTTCTTACGAGCTATATTTCATCTTTCAAAAACTCTCTAGTTCTGCATCCCATTTTTTTGAATTGGGTTACTTGTTTTCTTGATGTCTTCTTTTTTTAGATTTTTTGTATGTGTGAGATATTAGTCCTCTATCTGTTGTGTAATTGATAAAGAACTTTTTCCTTTCATAGCCTGCCAATTTGTCTGAATGACAGGGTCCTTTGCCATACAGAAGCTTTTCAGTTTCATGAGGTCCTATTTGTTAATTGGTGTTCTTAGTGCCTGTGTTATTTATTCAGAAAGTAGTCTCCTGTGCCAATAAGCTCAAGACATTTCCTATTTCTTACTTTCTTTTCTATCAGATTTGGGGTACCTGGTCTATGTTGAGATCTTTGATCTATTTAGAATTAAAGACAACGGTGTGGAACATCACAAGAGACACTGAAGAAATCTAGAGAATCGTAAGGACATACTTTAAAAATCTCTGCTCTACCAAATTGGAAAATCTAAAAGAAATGGGTGATTTTTTTGATATATATGACTCACAAAAGTTAAATAAAAATTAAATAAGCAATTTAAATGGACCTGTAACCCCTAGTGAAATAGAGCAATAATTAAAAGCCTCCCAGCCCCCGCCCTGCGAAAAAAGCTCAGGACCAGATGAAGTCAGTGCAGAATTCTACCAGACCTTCAAAGAAGAATTTATGCCAATAATCCTCAATTTATTCTACAAAATAGAAATAGAAGAAACATTGCCTATTTCATTGTATGAGGCCACAATTACTCTTACACACAAACCCACAAAGATCCAAGAAAAAAGAAAATTACAGTCTAATTTCCCTTATGAATATAATGCAAAAATTCCTAATAAAATACTTGTAAACCAAATACAATAACACATCAAACAGATCATCCATCATAGTTTCAGTCCAGAGATGCAGGGATAAATGTAACCCACCACATAAATAAGCTGAAAAACAAAAACTACATGATCATCTCATTAGATTGAAAAAAAGGCCTTTGACAAATCCAACATACTTTTGTGATAAAAGTCCCAGAGAGACTAGTGATACCTCAATATAATAAAGGTGATTTACAGCTAGCCCTCAGTCAACATCACCCTAAGTGGAGAGAAACTCAGAGCATTTCCACTAAAATCAAGAACAAGATAATATTGTCCACTGTCTCCAACCCATTTAATACAGTACTTGACGTCTCATCTCGAACAATAAGACAACTGAAGGAGATCAAGGAGATACAAATAGGACAGGAAGAAGTCAACATTTTTTTTTTGCAGATGACATAATTTTATGCATAAATGACCCTAAAAATTCCACCAAGAAACTCATCAGATAAACATTTTCAACAAAATAGCAGGATACAAAATTAACATGCAAAAATCAGTAGCCTCCCTATATACAAATGAAAAACATATTGAGAAATAAATAAGGAAAATAAGACCTTTCACAGTAGCCTCAAATAATATAAAATATCTTGGGGTAACTCTAACCAAGCAAGGAAATTTTGTAATAAAATCTTTAAGACATTGAAGGAAGAAGTTGGAGAAGATATTAGAACATGGAAAGATAATCTGTCTTTTGGTTGATTTGGCTAAGGGTTTATCAGTCTTACTAATTTTTCTCAAAGAACCAATTCTTCATTTTGTTGATTCTTAGTATTGTTTTGTTTATTTCTATCTCATTGATTTTAGTCCTCAGTTTGATTATTTTTTGCCATCTACTTTTGGGTGTGATTTCTTTTTGTTCTAATCTTCATTGATAATATGAGAGCTCCCCCACCTTTCTTTTTTAATGTAGATACTTAGTTCTATAAACTTGCCTCTGAGAAGCACCTTTCTTGTTTCCCCTAGGTTTGGGTATGTTGTGTTTCATTTGCCTTCAATTCTTAATTTTTAAAAAAAATTTCCTTCTTAATTTCTGTCTTGACCTATTCTTATTCAGTAGTAAGTTGTTCAGTTTCCATGTGTTTGTAAACTTTCTGTTGTTTCTGTTATTGTTGATATCCAACTTTAATCTATGGTGGTCAAATAGAATGTAAGGTGTTATTTCAATTTTTGTTGTACCTATTGAGATTTGCTTTGTTTCTAAATATGTGATCCATTTTGAGAAAGTTCCATGAGCTGTTGAGAAAAATGTACCTCCTTTTATGTTTAGAGAAATGTTCTGCAAATATCTGTTAGGTCCATTTGATTTATAGTGTTATTTAACTCCAACATTTCTCTGTTAAAATTTTGTCCAGATGACTTGTCCATTATTGAGAGTAGGGTCATCCGCTAACACTGTGATTTTAGCTGTAATAGTGTTTCTCCTATGAACTTGGATAACCTTGTGTTTAGTTCAAAAATGTTTAGAAATGCAATGGCCTCTTGGTGGATTTCTCCTTTGATGAGTGTGTAATGTCCTTCCCTATCCCTTCTAAATAGTTTTTGTTTGAAGTCTATTTTGTCAGATATTAAAATGACTACATCTGTTTCTTTCTTTGGTACCTATACTTAGACTATCTATTTCCATCCCAAAGTGATGTCTATCCTTGATAGTAAGATATGTTTCTTGGATCCATCAGAAGGATGGATTTTAATCCACTCTGTTAGTCTGCATCTTTTGCTGGGGGAATTGAGATCATTGATGTTGAGAGTTATCAATGAGCAGTGTTTGTTGACTCCTATTATTTTGTTGTGCTGGTACAGCACCCCTCCTTTTGAATTGCTGGTCTGAGATTATTTATTCCTTGTGTTTTCTTGGGTGTAGTTAACCTCTTTAGGTTGATGTTTTCCTTCTTGTGCCTTCTGTAGAACTGTATTTGTAGATAGATAACTGCTTAAATTTGTTTTAATCATGAAATGTTTTTCTTTCTCTATCTATTGTGCTTGAAGGTTTTGCTGGCTATAGTAGTCTTGGTTGGCATCTGTGGTCTCTTAGAGTTTGAAGAACATCTGTCCAGGCCCTTCTGACTGTTAGAGTCTCCATTGGAAAAATTAGATGTTATTTTAAAGATATGTCTTTATAAATTGCCTTGTCTTTCCTTTGCAGCTTTTAATATTCTTTTTTGTTCTGTATGTTGATTGTTTTTATTATTATGTGTCACAGAGAATTTCTTTTCTGGTCTTGTCTTTTTGGTGTTTTCTGTACTCCCTACTCTAGGTTAGGGAAATTTTCTTCTATGATTATTGTTGAAAATATTTTCTCTGTCTTTGACCTGAGGTTCTTCTCCTTCTTCTATGCCCATTATTCATAGATTTGGTGTTTTCATAGTGTCCCAGATTCCTGTATGTTTTATGCATGTATGTTTTTAGATCTAGGTATCCATTTCTTCTATCTTTTCTTCAATGATTCTGTCTTCTATATCTTGTACTCTATTGGTGAGAATTAGCTCTAAGGTTACTGTTTGACTTCCTAAGTTTTCTATTTCCAGTTTTAACTCAGCTTGGATTTTCTTTAATGATTCAATCTTGTATTTAAATTCTACTTTCATGTCATTAATTGTTTTTATTATTTCATTCTACTGTTTGTGTTTTCACAGACTTCATTAAGTGTTTTATTCTTATCCTCTTTAAGGTTCTTGAACATTCTATTCAAATAAATGTTCTATTAAAAATAGCTATTTTGAAGTTCTTGTCCTGTGCTACAGCTATATCTCATTTTTCAAGGCCTACTGTTAAGCTGCTGGGTTCTGGCTGTTAATGATTATGTTTTCGTGCTGATGTCTAGGCATTTGGCATTGGGTTGATTGTGATTCTCTGTGTTGATATCTGGTCTTGTCTTTGTTGGATGGGTGTTCCATGCCTTGGTTTTCTTTTGCCCTCTCTGGATCTTTGGAAAGTGTGGTGGCTCTGGGTTGCCCGGCAGAGAACATTTCTGCTGGTAAGTAGATGGTAGAGAAGAATAGGAGTGGGCTAGAAGACTGTGCTAAGAGAGGCTTAAGAAAGGGCTAAGGGTAAGTCAAAACCATATTTGTTTTTCTGGATCTGTATTACCTCACTGAGGATGATTTTTTTCTAGTTCCATCCATTTGCCTTCAAATTTCCTGGAGTCATTTTTTTTAACAGCTGAGTAGTATGCCATTGTGTAAATGTATCATATTGTTTTTAACCATTCTTTGGTTGAAGGAAATCTAGGTTTTTTTTCCGGTTTCTGGCTATTATAAATAAAGCCACTATGACCATGGTTGAGCAAATGTCCTTGTGAAAGGATGGAGCATCCTTTGAGTACATGCCCAGGAGTGGTACAGCTATGTCTTGAGGTAGATTGATTCCCAGTTTTCTGAGAAACTACCACATTGATTTCCAAAGTGCCTGTACAAGTTTGGACTTCCACCAGGAATGGAGGAGGGCTCCTTTTGCTCCTCCCCAGCATAAGCTGTCACTTGTGTTTTTGATCTCAGCCATTCTGACAGGTGGAAGATGGAATCTCAGTGTCGTTTTGATTTGCATTTCCCTGGTGGCTAAGGATGTTGAACATTTCTTTAAGTGTTTCTCAGCGATTCAAGTTTACTTTGTTGAGAATTCTGTTTAGATTTGTATCCCATTTTTAATTGGGTTATTTAGTTTGTTGATGTCTTATTTCCTAAATTCTTTATATATTTTGGATATTAGCCCTTTGTCAGATATGAAGTTGGTGAGAATCTTTTCCCATTCTGTGGACTGCCTTTTTTTTTCCTATTGATGATGAACACTACATTTTTAATCTTTGGTTTACTTCTAGATATATAATGTTAAGAATTTACAGTTGAAAAATACAAACATGTTTTCCTATTAATTTTAAACTTTAGTTGAAACTAAAACTTCATTAATGCTTGGTAAGTATGGATTAAAATTATCTCTAGACACATTCTTTTGGTCTTTTTGAAATATTCACCTTAAAAGCATAGTAAATGACAAGTGAATAGACATGCAAGTAAAGGGAGACAGAAAAATCAAACAGAATTTTAGATGGCATTGGAAACTCTCTCTCTTTAGCATATTTTTGAAAGTATAATTATGACAGCAGCAAGTCTTTTTTTCATCAACTATGAATTTAGGCTAATATATGACATGGTATAGATAAAAAAAAAAAGACATCAAGCAAAGGGACTGTGAGTCAACTTCCCAAGAAAGGTACTTTGGGTCTGAGTTTGAGATTTTCTACAGTAAACTTTTCATGTGAGATCATGTGTGAAAAAATCTGTAAAGCAATAGAGGAAAGAATAAAATAAGGACATAAATAGTTAAAAATTGCATACAGTAAATTTAAAACAGGAATTATAAAATACAGAATGGGCAATGTTGGTGGTTAATCACTGTAGCAGACACAGAGCAATATGTAGTCAAAGAACACCCTGGGAGATCTTGG
This sequence comes from Peromyscus nudipes, assembly GCA_902168325.1. Classification (NCBI taxonomy): domain Eukaryota; kingdom Metazoa; phylum Chordata; class Mammalia; order Rodentia; family Cricetidae; genus Peromyscus; species Peromyscus nudipes. Next base: position 11,266 of record CABHPH010150817.1, read on the forward strand.
GAAGTAGAAATTAGGCCTCTCCATCCTTTGTGTACAACAAATATAGGACAATTTAACAATTAAATGAGCCCCACTCATTATCCAATGTAAAAATTCTATCTCCAGGGATAGGGGTGTAGCTCAGTTGGCAGGGTGCCTAACATCCATGAATCTCTGGCATTGCATAAGCCAATTGTGGTAGCCCACTTTTATAATCCTAGCATTTGGGGAGTAGAGATAGGAGGATCTGAAGTTAACGGTCCAGGGTCAGCTCTGGATACATGAGATCCTGTCTCAAAACACACCAAAAACAACTTTCTTCTCTTACTGTGCATAATGAAAAATACTACTTCACCCCTTAATAGCTTTGCATTTTCATAGATAACCTGAAATACGGAAGTGATTCTACATTGATTTCTTAGAGTTCACTTCAAAAACGTTAGATGTCACTTTACCATAAATATTCTGAGAAATATGGGAACTTCTTTCCTGTAACAAACAGGTTTAAAATGGAGTGTTGCTGGCACTGCTGTTAGTTGTGCAGAAGTAGTGTAATGTCTCCTGGTGAATCCTGAAGCTGAGGACAATCAGTATTGGAAACTATCAGAGAGGAAGGATGGATGCTGTTCACATAGTGAGGTAAGCAGAGGTTCTCTGTGTGCAGAAGCACTGGACTGCAGGAATTTAAGAGTCTGCATTCCTGGTATCTACTTAGAGCTCTATCATTGCATTAAAGCCCCTCTATATTACAACATTTTAGAACTGAATGACTGTGGTATCCACTGGGCTGAACTTATTAGAAGGTAAAACATTCTTCTGGGAACCTCTGGACTGTGGTGATATTGTGTTCCCCAAAATATTGTGCACCCTAATAAACTTATCTCGGGTCAGAGAACAGAACAGCCACTAGAAACAGAGGCCAGAAAATGGTGACACACATGCTGTGGGATGGTCTGTATGTCAAACATGTTGCTTATTGGTTAATAAATAAAACACTGATTGGCCAGTGGTCAGGCAGGAAGAAGTATAGGCAGGACAAGGAGGAGAGAATTCTGGGAAGTGGAAGGCTGAGGAGACACTGCCAGCCGCCACCATGACAAACAGCATGTAAAGATGCCGGTAAGCCACAAGCCATGTGGCAAGGTATAGATTTATAGAAATGGATTAATTTAAGATATAAGGACAGTTAGCAAGAAGCCTGCCACGGCCATACAGTTTGTAAGCAATATAAGTCTCTGTGTTTACTTGGTTGGGTCTGAGTGGCTGTGGGACTGGTGGGTGACAGAGATTTGTCCTGACTGTGGGCCCGGTAGGAAAACTCTAGCTACACACACACGCCTTTAATCCAATCACTTGGGAGGCAGAGATCCATCTGGATCTCTATGAGTTTAAAGCCACACTGGAAACAGCCAGGCATGTTGACTCACACATTTAATCCCAGGAAGTGAGCCTTTAATCCCAGGAAGTGATGGCAAAAAGCAGAAAGGTACATAAGGCGTAAAAACCAGAAACTAGAAGCTTTTGGCCTGGTTAAGCTTTTAGACTTTCGAGAAGCAGTTCAGCTGAGATCCATTTGGATGAGGACTCAAAGGCTTCCAGCCTGAGGAAACAGGATCAGCTGAGGAACTGGCGAGGTGAGGTAGCTGTGGCTTGTTCTGCTTCTCTGATCTTCCAGCATTCACCCCAATACCAGGCCCTGGGTTTGTTTTATTAATAAGACCTTTTAAGATTCCTGCTACCCTGGACTAACCAAGACAGCAGACCCAGCACTTCTCTTTCTCCGTCAGCTCTTCCACCTTCAATGACAAGTACCACCAGCACAAAGCAAAATCCGCATGAGTCCGGAAAACTAAAGTCCTACACAGAGTGCAAACCCTTGTATCTAAAACCTTATGACAGTCTCACCCACCAGCCTCTGGATGCCAAGTGTATAGTATCATTTACACACTAATGAAGAAAATTATAGAAATTGGGCACCTAAATATCCACATTGGTCTCTGCTTCCTCCACACATTCCACTGACATAAAATAAGGACATTTAAAGAAGAATTGATTCATCATAGCCCTGAGATGAGAGGAGAGAGCAACAGCAGGTCAGAGGTCACAACCGCTGTCTTGCCAATGGAAAGCCAGACAGGTAATCCTGACAGATCACCTAGAGCAGACATTAACATTCCAATAAATCAATAGAACAGTGGGGAAAGGAAAGTGGAGAGACAGCCAGGGAAAGAGCGCTGACACAAGCTACCGGGAAGAGGGTAAGAATTAGCAAACGCCCGACGAGTCATCAACAAGAATATCTCTGTGCCGCCCTTGATCCTGGGCTCTCCTACCAGGTACTATCATCTCCTCAACACGCGTGGTGCCTGGGGTTTATTGAGCTTGTGTAAACCGGGATCTCTACTGGTTCTGAGACTTCCTGAACAGACATAAAATCAACAATAACAGTAAAGCACAGAATATTCATACTTTCAATGTTACTAGACAGTAGAGCATATCATGCTTATCAAATGTTGGAAATACCTGAATTTCCAAATGTAGGAGCACAACGGAATACCATTCAGTTATAATAATGAATGAAATAAATGCTATGAATTGGTATGGAAGCAATATATTTGGTACATTACCAAGTTGCGCTACCACCACAGCACAAATAAATGTATATTATATAGTAAACAACCTTCAAGAGAAAAGATATTACATCCCACACAAGCACATGTATCATTCTTCCTTTTAAATTTTATTATTATTGTGTGTGATACTGAATAATATGAAGTGGGGGAGATACATGTGCCATGGTGCATAAATGGAGGTTTATTTCCATTTATTTCAATGGAAATTATTACAACATCTGTCCATTCTCTCCTACATTTACCTGGGGTCCAAGGATCAAACTCAGTCTCCAACCTTGCACAGCAAGTGCCTTTACCCACTGAGCCATCTTGCTACTCCTCCATCTTTACAGAATTTGGTGGAAATAAGACAACAATGAAAGTGGTTACCTACCCCAAGACAGGGGACACAAGTAGAATAAGAGGAAATTACTTCTTTCTAGAATTCTGTAATATTTTATAATTTTAAAATAAATAAAATGAAGTCTTCTAAAAGTGAAATCAATCTAACACAGACCCTAACTCTTTTTCAAATGTTTAAGACATTCATGCTGAAGATGAGAATAAGGAGGAAGTATAGTAATGTCTGAACACACTGTTTCTTCGTGTGCCCCAGGCCGGAGGCTTGTGGTAGGGGTGGTGCCATGAAATACAAGCAGATCCAGAACTACTTTCATTAGAGTTTTAAAATTGCATGATTAAAGCAATTCTTCAAACTATTTCAACAACAGGATTAGTAAATGAACTGATGTTTTAGTGAAGCAAGACTCACAGTAGAAAAAAAGATACATACATGTGTGGACTAGAGGTTCAAAACATTATTGTTGTGATTTCATGAATTCATTGTTTATACATGGATATGAACACATACATACATACATACATGTGTGTTCATGTACTCTAACTATATTTGTTTCCTAGAATCAAGAACAGCCCAGTGGCTGCCATAAGTACCTCTGGAACACAGATGTTGGTCTCTAACTGTTCCCAACTAAAATATATCAGGGATCCTCAGAGAGATGTTGAACTCTAGAGCTGGCACAGGGAAGCTACAAAATGAACGTCAAACATCATGTTAAAAGGGTTAAGTCCAGAGCAAAGGTACAAGATGAACTCTGACTATCATGATATGGGACAATCACATTTTTAATGTTGGAAATACAAAGAAAGATGTAAGAGCCAAAGTGTGTAATGACTGAGAAAATATGGAACCATTTTGTCATTAAAGCAACTCTGCACATAACGAGCTAAGACACATGCGCCTTTCCTGATAATACATAGTTAAATAAAAATGTTTGGGGAAGAAGGCTGGAATCTTGCTTCTGAAAGCATACTGAGAGTGTATTGGTAAATATGGAGGAAATGCAAGCATGGGAAACTTAGCATTTTGTAGCCTTAAAGATCAAGGTTGACTCAGATAAGAACCAGTGAAGGATCCTAAGTTTGAAGGAGGATATTGATGAGGAAAATTTGATTGTCTTTTTAAAAGGTAATTGTTGTGAAATATTATTAGTTCATAATATTATTACTGTTATTGTTTTAGAAGAGCCCCCTTAGATCTGCCCTTTTGAAATTTGGCACAAGAAGGACATAGTGAGGATGAGGAGAGATTTGAGAGTAAAAATTGTTAATCTGTAAGTGGACACTAATCTAAGTAACATCAAACTGTTTAATTATTACAGACTAGATGGTTTACTTGGTTCTCAGTACCACTAAACTGTAAAAATTACAAAGGAATGTCTTCCACATGAGACCTGTTAGTGAGAACCGGTGACAATGAGATTCTAGAAAAGAACTATCAATGGCCTCTGAGTTCAGGAAGAAATAGTATTTGCACTGTGTTCTATTCACCCAGAAATTACAGGTAAAAACAACAGAAACCCTTCAGAAATGTGCTTCTCACAAACACACTGTAATGTCAGAAGGAATTTGCCAGAAAAATCAGTGCATTTAAGAAAATAAAAAAGAAATGAAAATAGATCCAGTTTATTGGATGTAATCCTGAAGAACAGTTAAAAAAAAAAAAGACAAGTATCGGGTTTGTTCAGCAAAATGGCTCAGCATGTAAAAGTGCTTGCCGCCAAGCCTAATGACCCAAATGTGATGTCCGAGACCCACCTGATTGGAGGAGAGAAATGACTCCTGAAAGTTGTCCTCTGAAGGACAGAATCACAGACCCATGTGTCTCTCCCCTACTTCCCCAATACAAATAAGTAAATGTAAAATGAGATAAACGTTTAAAAAGAGCCAGAGCAACAGCCAGTGTTTTGCAAGGTTAAAATTTGTTGGATCAATCACAATGGAAACACTCCAGCAAATGTCTTCTACAAGACAATTAAATGATGTGGAGGTTTATATTATTTATAAAGTTATAGATTCAGAAAGGAAGTGTCTGTTCAGTTACCCTCTGGGAATAACAATTTTTCTCAATTTTGCATCTAACATTTGTCATATTAAACTTTTCAGTGTGTGTTAGAAGCCCTAGTCTGTCTTGAACAAACTGTCCATGACCTCGTGTATCTCACCAAATAGTTAAAAAATCACCTGAGTGTTGTTTTGCTCTTCCTCTTCTCTGGTGACTATTTCTGATCCCTGTAGTCAAGATGATCTGTTATTCCTCCTGCCCTTTTGGTTGTGAGCCTTAGCCTTCAATGAATGAGTCATCTCTTCATCCCTATGCATTAATCTTCTGCCCAGGTGCTTCAGGATTCCTGCATCTTGCTCTGACTTTGATCTTAGTTTTAGCAGTTGAGAGTTAAAATCTGACTCTCTTCGCCCTTTGTTCTAGTGATCTGTGTCCTACTCCTATGCTGGAGCTCCTGTATATCCTTGATATGCTGGCCACATGGAATAACTCATTCTACAACCCTGTTGGTTCCCACTCTGTGGAAGGACACCCATCAGTGCTCTCTATTTCCCATGCTCTACATGCTGCTGACTCCCATAGTCACTTTTTGGATCAGTTCAACGTTCACAATGTTGCTTTATTTCCTTAGATCACCCTGGTATCTTTGATTTGGAAAGTGGATCTAGCCATCAAACGAGCATCTACTTCCAGAACTTGGTTTTTCTGTCTTATTTAATCTCCAGAGAAAAGAAAAAAACATGCTTCTCTCTACCCTGCATCTCCTTCCCCTCCTCATAACTGAACCTTGGCTTTTGTAGGTTGCTGCCACTGCTTCTCTCTCTTCAACTGCCATTTTTGTGCTGATTGCACAGGGAGAAGAGGACACAATCTCCCTCTGACTCTGTCTCTACACCATGAGTCTCCTGTCCACTCTGCATTACACATACACTTGAGGATGTTCAGTCCTGGTTTTGGCTGCATCAACTCCAACTCTATTGAACTATGTCCCCACCAGCAATCTTTGTCATCTTGTCTTTATTTTTCCCTGCTCCAAACTCCCTGTCCTGATCACAGTCCTCAGAGGTTTTCCATTTCTTGGTACGTATACTGGAGTCAAGACTCACTAGCGGATTTGATACAACCACAGCCACTGACCTTGGTGGCCCTCTATCTACAAACTGTAGAAGGAATTCCATTTCATCAAGCCACTCCTTAGAAAAGAGAGCATGTTGGAACTGTTTGAAGACTTTTAGTCATCTCAAGTGTCACATACATATTTGGTAATACTAACAACGAACTTGCCCTGTTCCCAAGGAGGAATAGTTGAGAAATGACCTTTAGTGTAGGATTTCAAAGACGATGGACTCTGTTATTCTTTGATTATGATTTTGTCTTTCTCTTGTTGGACTTGCACAAGTCACCTTAGTGTGCAGTAAGTGCTATGTGCTCTGGGTGATAAGATCACAAAATCCAATTAGAAGTGGGGGCTGTGAGAAAAGTAATGAGGCTCTACACTGAGCACACTGTGACAGGTGCAGCATTACAGAAATCAAACATGCATGCCCCATAGCAGTAGATGTGCTACGTGTTTTCCTTTTTATAAATGTTTACCCAATGCATGAATATTTGTCATATTGTCATTTCAACATGAACCTGATTTTTTTAACATAAGTTTGTTCCTGCTACACTTACCACCAGTTACCATTATTTCTGACCATTATGAGATTATCAGGAAGCTGTCTTTGATGCTGAGAAAATGAATGATTCAGCAATGTAAAATGGTGATAATTCATATGACTTTGAGTTCTGGCCCCACATGGAATCTTATTTTAATTTTCAACTTACTTATCCTTAAATGAACTATGAAAACCTCATTAAAATTAGTCATGAATGATTTGCTTAGCTACGTGAACCAAGTGTCTGACAGACAGGTGGTAGCTCTGACTTTTGAATGCAAAATTTATGAACCTGGGTGTCTTTCACTTTTTATTGTAGTCTTTCATGTGTTCTTGAGTTTGATTTTGAAATTTTAACATAGGTCCAGTAAACCTATACTTTTTGGAGTATGTGCTAACTGTTAGATTTCAGGTGCTTTCTTCCCACAAAATAATATTGAATATTATAAATAAAAAGAAAGGCCTATATTTCAACTTTAAAACTCTAGTCTCTTAAACACACACACACACACACACACACACACACACACACAGAGAGAGAGAGAGAGAGAGAGAGAGAGAGAGAGAGAGAGAGAGAGAGAGATTCATCTTCCTATGATGATGATTCTTCTCCTTCAAGTGTTAGCCCCTGGTTCTTATGATGTGATCAAGAAGCCCTTGAGTTCTGGATACTGAGATTCATTCCTGGCTTCCTACTTCTCAATGCAAAACCCTGCTTCAGGGTGGAATTCAGGAATAGGTCCATGTCATTATAACTCCATTTTGAAGATTTCCTTCCAGCTAGCAGAGATGCAGAGCCTCTCTTTCAGCCAAACTTGAAGTTAATGGTGAGGAGGGAATGGAGTATCTGGGGTCATTCCGTGCTGCAGCCTAAAGTAGCCAATGGAGTAACAGCAAAGCCAGAGGGTCTGTGAGGAAAAGAAGCAGGACTTAGTTGGTTCACAGTTTGAGGGTACAGCCATTTGGGTAGGGGAGCCATGGTGACAAGAGCTGTTCCAGCTATGGTGATAGGAGTGTGAGATAGCTGGTCCCGTTGTGTCCACAGTGAACAAGAAGTGTCTGTGGGTGTGTGTGGGGGGTGTGGGTTCTCAGCAGGATTTCTCCTTTTTCCACTTTTTTTCACTTTACGACCCCAGCCTATGAGGAAGTACATTCAGGGTGGCCCTTCCTACCCCAGGTAAGTTGTTCTGGAAACACCCTTACCCATATGCCTTGGCGTCTTCAGACCCAGCCAAGCTGACAGTGAGCAACTGTCCTGGTTAGTGAGAAACAAACAGCACCTGGAGGCACCATTTGACCTCAGAAGCAGTGTTACCAAAGCTAGGTCAATTGATGCTCTTTGCTGTCCAGGAATCAATAAATTGTCTCTCTAGACATAACAGATTATGTTTCATTATTACCTGTAGTAGAAAGAGATTGGATGTTGTGGAGTATTTGTTTACACTATGTGAAGATGTGTCACTGTGGTTAGTTTAATAAAGAGCTGAATGGTCAATAGCGAGGCAGGAGAGAATAGGCAGGACTTCCAGGCAGAGAGAGAGACTCGGGATGAATCTGGGTGTGCAAGTGATGCCAGTGAGACACCTAAGAAGCTGGACGTACGATGCAGAGGGGAGGTAACCGAGCCATGTGCCGGAACGTGGATTAATAGAGACAGGTTAATTTAAGTTATAAGAGCTAGTCAGGGAAAAACCTAAGCTAAGCCCAAGCTTTCATAGTTAATAATAAGCCTCTGTGTCATTATTTGTGAGCTGGTGGCCCAAAAGAAAAGTCCAACTACAGATGGGAGGGCATCTTTCAAAGCCTCCTCCTTGAGCACTAGCTTTCAGAGTAGCAGAAGTGAAATGTAAGCCGCCAATTGAGGGAAGCAATCACCAGTCCTTCCCAGGTGTGACGCCTATGAACACAAGAACCAACAAGACAGGAAATTCCTAAAGGTGTTGTGCTGTCACTTACATCAGAGAAGTCACCACCACTGTCTAAGTTGACTTACGGCCCATGTGACAAAGGAAAGATCATGCCTGGCACTGAAAACGGTAAAATCTGTGGACAGTGTGTTCATGGATCTTAGAGGAGAACCTACTGCTGCCCCTTTCCTGAGCCAGGGTAATCTTAGCTGCGCTCTAAACACTTATCCTTACACCCACAGGATAATCTTCGCTGCGCTCTAAACACTTATCCTTACACCCACAGGTAAGTGGAGATCTCAGCCCTTATTAAAGTAGTTTATTGCAGCAGACAGAGACCATTACAGAAATCCACAACTGGCCAAAATGCAGACTACAACTGGCTGGGTGGTGCTTAGCCTTAATTGGTACATCTACAACAGAACCCTAAATCTGAGGCTTGGGGAACATTGCAAAAGAAGGGGAGGATGGACTTTACCTTATAAACCAGAGGACCAGGAAGTCTGTGGGCAGATTGTATCTTCTAGATATGTTAGGGAAGCTACACCCATGAAATGTCAACATGACATTTAGAAAGAGAACCCAAGTTCACATTCCAGTTAGGATGGGGAGAATCTAGTGGGATGCCACCCTTAGATGAAGAGCTATAGGCAGTTAGGGACTGCTGAGAGAAGAATAGTCAGCCTCCCCCAGGGATGAGCAAGCAACAGGCATCCAATACTAAGCAGTCAGTCCTCAAAACACACACACACAAGTAACACTAAATGGACTCAATAGGTTGTATCTATATATTTATTCATATATGTATGATTATATATACACTGTGAAAATAAATAATGCATTCCCATGGACAGAGAACTTGCTACTAAATCTTGTCTAATAACTGTTATATATATATTAAAGGAAGTTATTAAAGAAAGAGGTCATGAATCTGAGAGAGAGGAAGGGAATACAGGAAAATAGAAGTGATGTAATTAGATTTTAATTAAGAAATGTTAATAAAAACATATGAATAATATATCTTAATCTTTTTCATTTTCTAGAATGAGTATAATGGTATAATAAAATTACCTCAAAACAAATATCACACAAGTTTTATTTGTTTAATAAGTAATTAGAATTATTTGCAAGTTCCACAAGATAGTATTAACTTCTTTCCTTGATTTTTTTTTT
>CABHPH010150818.1:0-23309 GCA_902168325.1 Peromyscus nudipes
TATTTACTCATGTATGCTGTCACAATGATTGTGAGTTCATATGGGTAACTGTCCTACAGTTTGTGGAAAACAGTGTTTCTTTGTAATAATTCACAACTTCTGGTTTATACAATCTCCCAATGCCTATTTCACAATGATCCCTGAGTCATGAAGGAAAGGGTAGGATACTGATATTCTGTTGAAGGCTGAGCACTCCAAATCCTCCCATTCTCTTCAAGTTGACTAGTTGTGAACTCCTGTATTAATCACTATCTACTGTAAGAAGAAACATTTATAATAAGGGTTGGAAAATGCATTAGTATGGAAATAAGTCATTAGGAGACTTGTTTCAGCTCAAGACAGAAAAATACTAGAATGGAGAGGGGAGGTAGGTACAAATCTCACTCCTAGCAGAGAAACTGTTCGCATTTAACAGCTGTTAGGTGAGAAAGAGTCAATTTTCTTTAAGACACGACTCCTGGTAGACAGATCACAGTCCAGGGCAGGGCCCAAAACCCAAGATTATTTGGGCAACACAAATTGGATGCAATGGGTTATAAAAAAGAGAGAAAAAGAGAATAAGAATTTGGTGGGTAGAGAGGTGGGAGTGTTTCTTGAAGAAGTTGGGGTTGAATATTATAAAATATAGTATGGAATGCCAAAATGCAATAAAAGCATAATAAAACACAACTCACTCAAAGGTGATCTTCGATATAGAATTTTCAAAAGCAATTATGTTATAAATTATATTTGAGTGTTTTTCTTATATTAAAAACAACTAATCAATAAATATATTTAGCATTCTATAAATGCTAAAGTATTCTGCATAATTGTTTTTATTTCTAAATGCATTTTTTTATTTTTATAAATGTTAATTTGCAAATGGGAATAAAATACAGAATTCTAAACCAATACACAGTCACTGTTTCTTAATTCACTATGAGACACCTAATGTGACTTTTGAGAGTCTGTGTCTCTACCTTATCATAAAACAAACAAGGTATCTGCTGCTCATGCCTATCTATAGGAAGAAAAGTATTTTTCCCCTTTTTTTCTAGTGAGTCATTTTATGACTCACAAAATCTGAGAGAAATTCTTAACCTTTACTGTTTTTTAACAGAGGTCAGTAAAATGCAAATTTGTCAGTTATAGCCTTTACATATAAGAATAATTTTACATGCTGGGGATATAGCTCAGTTGGAGCAGCATGGTCTGGTATTCTCAAGGCCAAGCTTTGCGTTAGATTCACTGAACTGGAAAATAATTACATACACATACAAACTCACACATGCAATTATTACATATAATTATATATTATCTATAATACACATAAATACGCATGTAATTATTTTAAATATAATTATATCTATTATTCCTTTTGGGAAGATATACATGATAACTTTTCCCAAAAGTAATATTTGCATTTAGAAGCATCAATGACATTTCCATAGTGTTATAATTTTGCCTATAAAGTACAATACTTTACAGTGGAAATGAAAACAGGGATCAGGAGCTACAATACTGATAAGAAAGGAAGTAGGTGATGATATTTTCTTGAACATATTTATTGGCACATAAAAATTGTTATTTGTTAAGGACAAAAATAATAATAAACAAAGGAAGTTTGTGAATGTACAGATTTCTTACAAAGCTCCTAAATAAAGAGCCAGTAAAAATTGATTATGGGCCCTATAAAAGAGCACAGTTGGTAATGGCACCTGCTGCCAGGCCTCATGATGTGAATTTGAACTTACATGGGAGAAGAAGAGGACCGAATCCTGTGACTGGTCCTCTGACCACCACAGTCATCTCTAACTCCTGTTCCACAGAGTCCAATGACTTATACTGGCCTCTGAGGAATCTGTATGCACATGGTGCAGAGATGCACATACAGGAAAAACACATATACACATAAAATAAAAGGAAGTACATTTGATTCTTGGCAACTTGACATATTTGTGTCATATGTACTGACTACTCTCACACACTTGCCTTCTCTGGTCTTTTACTACCTCTATTTACCTGTAGATGTAACCAACCGTCTTATTAAATAAGAAACACAGAGCCGATGTAAAGATAAAAGCCCAAGAGTTCAGAGCTAAGAGCTTTACCTGCCTGCTGCAGCTTTTTTTTTCTTTTTTGAAAAAAGAAAAGGAGAAGTGCTGTGGGATCGTCTGTATGTCAAATACTCTGATTGGTCAATAAATAAAACACTGATTGGCCAGTGGCCAGGCAGGAAGTATAGGCGGGACTAACAGAGAGGAAAATTGAGAGAACAGGAAGCCGAGTGAGAGAGACACTGCCAGCTGCCGCCATGACAAACAGCATGTGAAGATGCTGGTAAGGCATAAGCCACGTGGCAAGGTATAGATTTATAGAAATGAATTAATTTAAGATATAAGAACAGTTAGCAAGAAGCCTGCCATGGCCATACAGTTTATAAGCAATATAAGTCTCTGTGTTTACTTGGTTGGGTCTGAGCGGCTGTGGGACTGGCAAGTGAGAGAGATTTGTCCTGACTGTGGGCGAGGCAGGAAAACTCTAGCTACATTTACCCCTCTTTTCTTTGCGACTATTTCATACTGATGTCTAACCTTGTTTTGTTTTGTGACCCACTCACCTAGTGCCATTTATGTAATCATGGATTTACATCTCTCTTTTGGAACCTAATGGGCTCAGCAGTAGATACAGAGTTGAAGACATTGGTTCTACTCACAGAATCTATCACTAGCCAATTTATTTCAGCGGTAAGGCACTGGGCTCTATGAGCCCCTCCCACTTCTATGACTGATTGCTAATCTGGCCAGTCTTGTGTTCACAGTGAAGGTAAGCACAGTTATTGAGTTCATGAGTACAATAGTTATAGCAGGGCTACAGAGTGACATTTTTAAGTTCTTCACCATATCACCTGATTCTTATAAAACTCGTTTCCTCTTTCTTAAAATAAATTATATGCGTTAGATGGTGTGGTATAATTGTCATGTATAGGGATGAGTCCTCAAATAGCACTCAATGCCAGCAGCTTAGGTAGCCATGGATCTTAGAATTTGGCAGCATTCACTGTAAAATAAAGTTCAAATGACATTTACCTGACACAATAAAATATAACATAACTTGCTTTTTTAAAAAAAGGATGATTCTTTTTTAATGACCTATATGTGCACATGTCTATGTGTGGGATGTTCACATGTAAGCAGATGACTTCAGAGAATGTGAGTATCAGATCTTCATGGATATGTGATTACTGATGGTTTTAAAATCAATTATGTCCCTCCATGGATGGGCTGGAAACCTTCCCATGGCCATCTTTAAGAGCAGAGAGGTAATATAGAAACGTCATACACTAGAAGCTTCTTAAATATATATATGTATGAAGACAATCTAAATAAAATTTCCAGAAAATGGTGGAGACAGAACCCAAACTGGACATCTCTTGTCGTCAAATGAAGCTTCCAGTACTGAGACTGTGCTACATTTAATTGAATTGTTGCTCAAAGGGGTCCCATGGGAATTCTTTTTTTTTTAAATTTTATTATTAAGAATTTTTTTATTCATTTTTCATTCCAACCTCAGATTCCCCCCTCCTCCCTCCTCCCACCCCCAAGCCTTACCCCCAACGTACTACCCTTCCCAACTCCTCCAAGTCAAGGTCTCCCATGGGGAGTCAGCAGAGCCTGGTACATTCAGTTGAGGCAAGTTCAAGCCCCTCCTCCCTGCACCAAGGCTGCGCAAGGTATCACACCTTAGGCACTGGGCTCCAAAAAACCAGATCGTGCTCCAGTGACAGATTCCAAATCTTCTGCCTGGGGGACCACCAAACAGTTCAAACTAAACAACTGTCTTGCCTATCCAAAGGACCTAGACCAGTCCCATGGGAGCTCCACAGCTATTGGTCCACAGTTCATGGGTTTCCACTAGTTTGGCTGGCTGTCTTTGCATGTTTTCCCATCATCATCTTGATATTCCTTGCTTATAGAATCCCTGTTCTCTCTCATCAATTGGACTCCTGGAGCTTGGCCTGCGGCCAGCTATGTATCTCTGCATCTGCTTCCATCAGTCACTGGATCAAGGATCTATGATGACAGTTAGGGTATTCACTAATCTGGTTACCAGAGTAGACCAATTCAGGCACCCTCCCTTCTATTGCCGGTAGTCTAAGGTGGGTCATCATTGTGGATTCCTGGGAACCTCCCTAGCACCCCATTTCTCCCTATTCCCATGATGTCTTCATTTATCATGGTATCTCTTTCCTTGTTCTCTCACTCTGTCTCTCTTCCAGCTCAAACCTCCTGTTCCCTTATGTTCTCATTCCCCATTCCTTGCCCTCCATTACCTCCCTCACTCCCAGTATGCTTATGTAGATCTCATCTATTTCTCCTTTGCTGGGCTATCTATGTGTACCTCTTGGGGTCCTTCTTGTTAGCCAGCTTCTCTGGAGCTGTGGGTTGTAGTCTGGTTATCCTTTGCTTTACATCTAGTATCAGCTTATCACTTGGGGTGATATTATCTAGTTCCATCCATTTGCCTGCAAATTTCATGATATCGTTGTTTTTTACTGCTGAGTAGTATTCCTTTGTATATATGTGCCACATTTTAAAGTAAACTGTCACCAAGACAATAGGTTGCTCCTTACAAACTGATGGAAAAGCCCATTCCTTAAGACAACACTTCATAACTCACTAAACTCATGGAGAATTCCAGCTGAGGTCTACTTAGAGCCTTCATCACTATGAGCTAGTGTCTTTGGTACAGGAAGATAATCCACATGCTACCAAAATAAAAACATAAACACCAACCTAGGTACAAACACTTTGATCTACAATTGTGTCCTGTCTGCAAGATATGCCAGTACAATAGGGGCACAAAGCTTATGAGAGGAACCAAACAATATTTGATTTGACTTACGGCCCCTTCCATACCTGACACTGCTTGGGTGACCAAGGACCTAGTTTGAACATGGATTAATGGTAAAACCAAATACTACTCTTCCAAAGCAAAACAAAACAATGATTAAAAAAAAGTACCAATAAAATGACTATATTCAATATGCCTTACTCAGCCATCATCAGAGAAGTTTCTTCCTTTAACAGATGGTACCAAGTACAGAGCCCCAACGCCAGACGTTATGCAGAGAGTGAGAGAGCTTGGAACACTGAGTCCTAAAAGGAATATCTCTTTCAAATCCTTCCTCTCAGAATTCAGAGAACCCTGTGGAAGAGGAGGCAGAAAGAATGTTAGAGCCGGAGATGATATAGGATACCAAGAAAACAAATCCCTCTAAATCAGCTGAGCGAAGATCCTAGGAACTGACAGAGGCTGCAAGAGTATGCACAGGGCCTATGTGGTTCTACACCAGGAAGGGTCCCAGAGCTGAAAGGAGAAGTACACACACTTTCCCATCCCTAAAGATTTTCATTTTAAGAACATAATTAATATGATGAGGACTTTTAAGTTGATACTGGAATCAAATAAAAAATTTAAGTGTGAAGTATTTTTCCTAGATCTTTAAGCTAAAGAAACCACTCCCTGCTTTGTGTATCATCTCTATTTTTCTATTTAGAAGATAAAGGAGGAATGAAAATTCTTTTTTTTTTGGAATGAAAATTCTTTAACTTTGAAAAAGTTGTGCAAGTATGTGATTGAAACTTCTTAACTGATGTCATTCTTTCTTTAAAAGCATTCTTATTATGTCCTAGCATATCAATATTTTAGAGTTAAGAAATTCATTAGATCTCCTCTATTTCCTCTTCCCCGGGAAACCCATGCATATCTCCATGGGCCCTCATGTTACCTGGTCTCTCTGGGTCTGTGGATTGTGGCATGGTTATCCTTTATTTTATAGTTAATATCCACTTATGAGTAAGTAGATACCATGTTTGTCTTTCTGGGTCTGGGTTACTTCACTCAAGATGATGTTTTTCTAGTTCCATCCATTTGCCTTCAAATTTTCTGATGTCATTGTTTTTGACAACTGAGTAATATTCCATTGGGTAAATGTACCACATTCTCTTGATCCATCCCTTGGTTGAAGGACATCTAGGTTGTTTCCAGGTTCTGGCTATTACAAATAGTAAACTTATCTTAACAAGCGTCCTTGTGGTATGACTGAGCATCCTTTAGATATATGCTTAGGAGTGGCATAGCGGTGCCTTGAGGTAGATTGATTCCCAGTTTTCTGAGAAACCACAACACTGACTTCCAAAGTGGCTCTACACATTTGCTCTGGGGCAAGTGTGCACGGGAACTTCAGGAATTAGGTTGGGGCTGGGATGAGGGAGAAAGTGCTGAGATAGATGATTGGAAATGGAGGATTTACTGAGTCAGGTAGAACCCGATGCAAGGGAAACCTCCATGAGTCTACAAGGAGGGCCCCAGCTAAGAATCCTGGCAGCAGTGGCTGCATAGCCTGAACTGGCCATCTCCTGTGATCAGATTGTCAACTACCCCTGTTGTCATCAGAGAGCTTTCATCCAGTGACTGAGGGAGGCAGATTCAGAGACTCATGGTCAAACATTGGACTGCTCTTGGGGAGTCCTGCTGAGGAGAGGGAGGAGAGACTGTAGCAAACAGGTCAGGTAAGGAACATCTCAGGAAATCCCACAGAAAGGGATTAGCCTAGCTCATGGGAACTCACAGAGTCTGAACTAACAACTGGGGAGCCTGTATGGGACCGATCTAGGCCTTCTGTGTATATGTGAAAGTTGTGTAGCTTGGTTTGTTTGTGGGACTTCTGGCACTGGGAACACAGGCTTTGGCTGGCTCTTGGGAACCTATTCCTCATGCTGAGTTGTTTTACCTAGTCTGAATACAGGGGGAGGTGCTATGTCTTAAAGGCAGTTTGATATGCCATGCTTTCCTGAAACCAGTGAGAGGCCTACCCCTTCTGATTATGGAAGAGAGGTGGATTGTGAGGGGTGGTGGGAGAAGAAAGGGAGGGGGGAATGGGAGGAGAGGCTGTGGTCAGGATGTAAAATAAATTAATAAATGATAAAAAATAAGAGATAATTAGAACTTTAAAAATCAAAGCAAAATAATACAGAAAAAGGAACAAAATATGATTAAAACTTACATATATACAGAGGAAGAAAGAAATATTTTTAAAATGCAAAACATGATAGTTCCCCAAATGGTAAATAATTTTCTTTACATTATATACAACTGGTAATTTCATGTCAATAATGAAATCAAAAGTAAATAAATTTAATCCTCTGAATTATGTTTTCTGTTGCCTATACAAAAAGATAGATATCCTTTCTTTCCTAAGTTTAATTCTTTTTATTTTTTTATTTTTATTTTATTTTATTTATTTATTTATTTATTTTTGGTTTTTTGAGACAGGGTTTCTCTGTGCAGCTTTGCGCCTTTCCTGGATCTCGATCTGTAGCCCAGGCTGACCTCGAACTCACAAAGATCCACCTGCCTCTGCCTCCCGAGTGCTGGGATTAAAGGTGTGCGCCACCACCGCCCAGCTGTCTTTTTTTTTTTTTTACTTCCACAGTTCCATGCGTTCACATGATGAACTTTAGACATTTTCATTCCCTATTTGCCTTTCTCATCACCGTACTTTCTCCCATTGCCTGAAGCCCATCACTCTGTCTTCATAAGTGCCTCTCCTACCTTTATGTCTCTTTCTTCTCTCTCCTCTCCCCTTACACACACACACACACACACACACACACACACACACACACACACACACTTCTTCATCCTAAGATGAATGTAAAGGAAACTGTTCTCAGTATGGTATAATCAAATACTTTCTGAAATGAGGCTATAGTAAACACAGTAAATGAGGCTACATATACTTCTATAACTTTACAGGCACTTAACCCTAAATATTTCTATGATACTCTAGTAAAAAATTGTTTATAATATATGAGATTTGGGATTCTATGTGAACGCTAAATGAAACTTAACAACAAAAACAGTAAGATAATAGGTGTCCACTTCAAATCCTTCCTTTCTTTATTTTACATGTAAGTTGCCAGCTTTATTGTTCCAAATCTTCCTTTTGGTAAGACTTATGTGTTTCTATAAGACAAGCTATTCTTCCTGAATGAAACCCATCATCTTGAAATATTATTTCAGTACAAGTTTTATTCCTACAATGTACTATTTGGAAGTATGTCATTTACAGAAGTATTTAATGAAATTTTCAACCCTCACATATAAATTACAAATAATTTTCCATGTTGAAATTTACAACTGAACTGTAGGTGGATAACATGAAGGAATAAGCTGCCATAACTGTATACATAACCTCATATCCTATCAAAGGACATGTTCTTCACATCAGTTTTCTCTATTGACCAAGTAATGGACACTCCACAGGCTCAGCATTCAACTTGCTGTGTTACAATTGGGTCTTCAATAATATTTTAAATTAACAATTTTGTAGTATATGCAGCCTGTGAATGTTTATGTACATATTTGCATTTACAAACATATGCTATATATCTCTTGTAACATGAATTGCTAATCAGTCTTATTAATAGAAAACCTGGAGCCAGATATTGGGGTGAAAGCTAAAAGATCAGAGAAGCAGAACAAGTCAGTCACTAGCTTACCTCTATGAAATCCTCAGCCTCAAGAGAGTGAGTTCCTGTTTCCTCATGTCTTATATACCTTTCTGAGTCCTGCCATATTCCTTCCTGGGATTAAAGGCATGTGTCACCACTGCCTGGTTATGTTTCTCTCATGTAGCCCAGTGTGGCCTTGAACTCACAGAGATCTAGATGGATCTCTGCCTCCTGAGTGATTGCATAAAGATGTGTGCCACCACTGCCTGACCTCTATGTCTAATTTAGTGGCTGGCTCTGTCCTCTGATCTCCAGGTAAGCTTTATTGGGGCACACAATATATTTGCTCATCTAGCTAGAAACTCAAAACTGAGTTTTAGATGCAGGTTTATTGCTTTATTGCACACACTTATTTAAAATATTTTTTTTCTAGCTGGGCAGTGGTGGTGCATGCCTTTATACCAGCACTGCTAAGGCACAGACAGGAGGATCTCTGTGAGTTCAAGGCCAGCCTGGTCTACAGAGTTCCAGTACATCCAAGGCTTTTGGATATTCTTGAAAAACAGCACCAAAAAATTATTTTTTCCCTATTTTATCTTGGTTTCTGACTTAAACCCTTTCCATGTAAACTTTGGTTTTAATTTAGTCATTCATACCTGCCACATGTATACAAGATAAAATTTCTAGGACATGATATTACACAACTCGCTGAACAGACTTAATTATTTTCTTTCTTTTTCATTTTTTATATGGGGTCTTGCTATGTAGCCTAGGCTGACCTCAAGTCAGTCCTTTTCCCTCTGCCTCACAAGATATGGGATGAAAGGTATTTAGTACCACAAGCACATTTTTTCCCCTGTGACATTTATTTAAAGTTTTCTTTAATTAAAACACATTATGTAGTTGAAACCATACCCTAACACTGCATCGTTTGCAGACTTAGCACTATGTGAAATGTTAAAGCACTTTTCTCCTTACTGTGAGATTTAAATTTCTAAAACCAAAAAGGAAACTAGGATTATTTTTAAATTTGACAGAACATGTTATTCATATCAATAAGCAGACAAGTTTCATTTTGACATGCAAATCCAGTGTCTGCATTGGAGTTGCAATCAGTCTGTGGGGTCAATTTACAAGTGGCAACATGAGTGGAGACAAAGAATCATTTGTAGGTGTCTAATGCTTCAATATATCAAAACATCAAATTAATAAAAGGGTGGTGGTGTCTAATACTTCAATATATCAAAACATCAAATTAAATAAAATGGTGGTATTAAAATCTTTAAGTCTAAAACATTTTTGCTAAAGAATTACTTTTATTATTATTATATATGATTATTATTATTATTATTATTATTATTATTATTATTATTATTATTATTTATCAAGACAGGATTTCTCTGTATAACAGCCCTGGCTGTCCTGGAACTTGCTTTGTGGTCCAGGCTGGTTTCAAACTCATAGAAATCTGCATGCCTATGCTTCCCAAGTGCTGTGATTAAAGGTGTGTGCCTTAACCTAAGTCTCAGGAATTTCATTAAGATCCTGACTGAATGTAAGACATTTTGGAATTTATGGGGTTTTCCTCAAATTACACTGAGCTGCAGTGGTCTCTGTCAGCTGAAAGTTTCCATGTGACATAGAAAGCATTATAACGATTTTAAAACCCCAGACAACTTTCTAGGCTTTCACAAACTTGAATGGTAAATATTATCTTAAATTTACATAGGTTATTATTTCCTCCTGAGCCATAAAACTTAAGGAGTCATTCATTTTCATTTCCTCCACTCTCAAATGGCATAGATTTAATAAGCTCTATGAAAATTTCCATCCTATAAGAAAATAACACTTAGAAGATAACTAAAATGATCAAGGTCAAGCAATTAGTAGTTGACTTGGATGCAAACACCCAGAGTTGGAAAGTGCTGTCTGTTTTCCTGACCTGAAATTCCTTGGAAATGATCTAAACATCAAGCAATAGGAACAACTTCTTATTTTAGTTTCCTTTGGATTTTAGTTTGGTATTGGAGATTTCTAATTCTTTCATGTCATAAAACCAGAAATAATATATATCTAATCTTCTTTCCATGCTATTTTATGGCCTTTTCAATTTTACATCCTCTTAAAAGGTTTTATATTGATTATTAATAATTTATGTTGAAATTATACCTAAATCACACCAATGGGTTTCACATCATGTGTAAACATACCTTGGAGGATCACAGGATTTTCTACTATTTTAGGTACTCTTCATGTGATCTCAAATACTCATCTACAGATTGCTGGATCAACTTCATCCAATTTAATCAGGGAAAACTTCAAGACAAGACAAAACAGTTTCTCATTCAGTTTCACATTAATGATATTCATAAAAGATGTACAGCAATACTACTCACAAATTAATTTTGCTCTGTGGATGTATTTACTGTAATATGCTACTTCTGTTTACACTTACATAATTGTACTAATCAGTACGATTAAAAAATCAGTAAAATTATTAAATATTTTGATTATTACTGTTTTAATTTCTAATGTAATATCTATAGATAAAGCTAACATGATGAAAAGCTTTTTAAATAACTCAGTAATTTTAAGAATATAAGAGGTCCTATTAAAACAGTTTGAGGTTCATAGGTGTAATTAGTTTTTTAGCCTCTTTTAGTTTGATAATTTCATATGTGCATATTATGTGTTCTCTTTAAACTCATTGTCCATTCCTGTGGTGATATTGTGTTCCCCAAAATATTGTGTATCTTAATAAACTTATCTAGGGTCAGAGAACAGGACAGCCACTAGATATA
The DNA here is from genome assembly GCA_902168325.1 of Peromyscus nudipes. Taxonomy (NCBI): domain Eukaryota; kingdom Metazoa; phylum Chordata; class Mammalia; order Rodentia; family Cricetidae; genus Peromyscus; species Peromyscus nudipes. The sequence continues at coordinate 11,300 of CABHPH010150818.1, forward strand.
GAAGCCAGAAAATGGTGGCACACACGCCTTTAATTCTATCACTTGGGAGGCAGAGATCCATGTGGATCTCTGTGAGTTTAAAGCCACACTGGAAACAGCTAGGCATGGTGACTCACACCTTTAGTCCCAGGAAGTGAGCCTTTAATCTCAGGAAGTGATGGCAGAAAGCAGAAAGGTATATAAAGCATGAGGACCAGAAACTAGAGCCTAGTTAAGCTTTTAGGCTTTTGAGCAGCAGTTCAGCTGAGATCCATTCAGATGAGGACACAGAGGCTTCCAGTCTGAGGAAATAGGATCAGCTGAGGAACTGGCGAGGTGAGGAAGCTGTGGCTTGTTCTGCTTCTCTGATCTTCCAGCATTCACCCCAATATATCTGACTCTGGGTTTGTTTTCACTAATAAGACCATTTAAGATTCCTGCTACACATTCCTCCAAACATAATTTCCTGTTTTCCTAAGCATTATTTCCTCTCAATTCCCTGTCTGTTTTTTTAGAATCCATTGAGTCCACTTAGTGCTGTGAAAATGTGAATGGGCTTAGGATCATCTACTGGAAAGTGAGCAACATCTCACAATTTGCATTTCTGAAGGAAACCAACTTTCCTTCTTCTGCACTCATCAGTTGTCACCAGAAACTCACCCATGGTATGACTTTGTGACCACCTCCATTCTCCATGGAACCTCACCCATGGTATGACTTCATGACCACCTCTATTTTTCATGCTATCATTTATTTTTGATGTTTATTTTATTTATCATATTGATATTTGTTCTTCATTTATATATACTTTGCATCAAGTATAAACTTCTTGGGATGTGAAAAATACTGTTTATTTCATTCGTCATTGTATGCAATGTTATGAATTGTGGATTATTGATTTGGTGACTATTTTCTGACTCTGACAGCTAACTTCAATTAATTTTTACAAAGACAAAATCCTATTAGAAATTAGAACTATTGTAGATGTAACCAACCATCTTATTAAATAAGAAACACAGAGCTGATTCAGAGAAGAAAGCCAAGAGGTCAGAGCGATAGCTAAGAGCTGAGATTAAAAACCTTACCCTTCCTGCCACTGCTGTTCTATCTCTCTGCCAGAGACCTCTTCGAAAGAGAGTTACTTCCTGTGTTTGTCTTTATATAGACTTTCTGTTCTGCCTTCTCATTGGTTGTAAACCCAACCACATGACTGCCTCGTCACTGCCTGTCTGTACAGACCTCCAGGTCTTCTATGGTTGGTATTGAGATTAAAGGCGTGTGTCTCCAATGCTGGCTGTATCCTTGAACACACAGAGATCTACCTAGCCCTGCCTACCAAGTACTGGGATTAAAGGCGTGCACCACCACTGCCCAGCTTTCACTATGGCTTGCTAATAGCTCTGACCCCCAGGCAACTCTATTTATTAACATACAAATAAAATCACATTTTAGTACAAATAAAATATCACCATAAACTATTTATAATATTTTTTTAAATTTTCATTTCTTTTTTGTTCATACTTTCTTAACTGGATACCACATGCATTATATATATATGTATATGTGTGTGTGTGTGTGTGTGTGTGTGTGTGTGTGTGTGTGTGTACAATGTACTTGTTCATATTGTTCATCATTCTTTTTTTTTTCTGGTTTTTCGAGACAAGATTTCTCTGTATAGCTTTGGTGCCTGTCCTGGATCTCACTCTGAAGGCCAGGCTGGCCTAGAACTCACAGAAATCTGCCTGGCTCTGCCTCCCAAGTGCTGGGATTAAAGGCGGCATGGGCCATCACCGCCTGGCCCTATCGTTATTCTTTTTTATCTACTTCCTTCATCCACCAGAGCCCTCTTCCCAACAAATTCTTGTCCTAGTTTCAAAACTTTTTTCTGTTTGTTTATGGCATAGTTCATTTAATTACTCTTGCTTGTGTGGATATGGTGGGGTTACTTACTTAATAGGGGCAACTACCTAGTGTTCTCACTAAGGAAGTGGAATCTTCCTACCTCAACAAGTATTAACTCCAGTCTTTTTACTCCAGCATGGAATATGGCTGGGTTCAGTCTTGTGCATGTAGGCACAGCTATTTTTAGTTCATGGGCATAACAATCGTGTCTTCTTCAGAAGGTAGTTTTTCAGAGCACTCTTTCCCATCCTGAATCTTTATAGTGTTATATTGAGTCATAGTTACAAAGTCAATGTTTATTGAAGATGCAAACATATTGTATTCTTGCAGGATATTATTTCTCATTGTTATGATATTTCAGTTCCCTTCTGATTTTGTGGTGTATAACTCAATCTTTGCTTGAATCTCTTACCTTTCTTAATATTAATATGCCCATCTCTTTTCTCTACATGGCTGCCTAATAACAATTTCAGGACTATGAATGCCTTTTCCCTATGAGTTCCAGAAATTGTGTACATATTTATTTTCACAGCTTAATCCTGCATATCTAACTCATTTACCAATTCACAGTCTGCATTCCAAACTCCTTAGGGAGAAATCCAATTGACACTGAAAATGCATGATCCACTCTTCAGTGAAGTCTCTGAAGGTAGGTTGGTGGTGTATTTTGATTGAAAGAATGTGTGTTGTTTCACATACAATCCAAACTGTATACTCTTTATATAGAGAATAGAAAAATATGGGAAATATTTGTATATTTAGCCCTAAATACATTGAAATCATTCAAGAGATGTTAGACTCAAATAAAATACACAACATCCAATTATTAAATACCTATCTTAACATTACATATTGTTCTCTGAATGCTCTAATATATGTTCTCTTGATGTTTCTGGGACTTTGGATCAAGAAGAGTAAATGCTATTATAGACCTGGCAGTCTTATATAACCCTTGACAACTGTAGCTTCTTTCCTTTCAAAAACAATGTCACTGCAATTTCACATAAACAGCTCACTGGTTTCAGAATGAGATAAATGAGCCAATATTTTGAACCCATTATTTATGCACAGAATGTCAGTATTTGTTTTCTTAAAATATAATCTATTTGAAAGGTAAATTATTATAAATTTCAGATCTGATATAATATATAATAGGTAATACAAGTATAGAATTCCTAAATAAGTTCTTAGTAGCCTCCTGTGATTGTTTGATAGAAAAGAAGCTATGCAGAAACAGGAGGAACTGGAGTGCACAAGTCCATGTGCACAGTGTGCATTTAGCAGTTGCACAACAGCTAAGGAATGCCTTAAAATAAATCATCCTAAGGAAAGTTGTAACCAAATTATTATCTAGGAATTCATAAGTGTATCTCCCTGTAATGCAGAATCTGCTGACGTATTTTGTTCAGCAAACAAATGTTGTAATGAGAAGAAATCAGTATGATAAATGCTATATTTTATATTATTTTCAATATGTGATTAAAAGGCAAAATATACATTTCTTTAAGATGACTAAATTCTTATTATGAAAGTGGGATTAAAATATTGAACATTGATTCTGTTTACTATTAAAGCTAAATTTGCTGGGCGGTGGCAGCGCACGCCTTAATCCCAACACTCAGGAGGCAGAGCCAGGTGGATCTCTGTGAGTTCGAGGCCAGCCTGGTCTACAGGGTGAGATCTAGGACAGGCACCAAAACTAGACAGAGAAACCCTGTCTCGAAAAACAAAGACAAAACAAAACAAAAAAGCTAATTTATAGGGAAATGCACATTATCTGGAAAGTAGTACAGAAATGATGTAGCATATGGTAATTATTACAAGTCCCTTGTGTGGTTCTCATGTATTGTTATGAAGATTATTGGCTATTGGCTGGTGTGAGTTTTATATTACAGATAGGAAGGGGGATATGTAAGTACATCTGTTCCCCTTTAAGGAAAAAGCTAGAAGACTGAGAACAATCAAGGTACTTAAAATATCAGGCAAGTCTAGAAGGGTGGGAGGATCTATTATCTTCCCCAATATCCTAGAAATCAAGATGCTTCAAGGTTGAATTTATGACTTGGTAGAAGAACCTAAGGAATAGAGTGAAAACAGTTATTTCCTTTAAAAAGGTGAACATTTATTAAGAAAAATTGATTTTTAGATTAAGAAAAAATGTTTTAGGAGAAAAATAAAAATATTTTTAAAATGTCTAAATTACAGTTAATAAACATGATAATAACAAAAATCCCAAACCTGTGCATTATATGACAGGGAATGTGGGTCAAGATCAGGAAAGAAAAGAAATGAGCAAATAATACATTAAGATATTCACTTGTATAAAGACAAGGCACATGCATACCTTTTCAAAACATTGCTCTTAACTTTGAAAACTAGATGCTTAATTTTGCAATAAAGTTTATTCAGATGAGAGTGCATTGTAAAATCACTTACCGTGGGTTTAAATCAGCTAAAGGCATTTTCTCTTGTTTGGCTCTCAGGTACAATCTGAACTTCTCTCTCCATTTTCAGCTTTGGATATAACTACCTTGTTAGTGAATCATGGATCATGGTCTGTAACAAATGAACCACAAAACAACAACAGGCTGTATTCATGAAATAATTGGTCTCTTTCCTATTTATTTCCAATGTCTGATGAATCACAAATGCATCTGGAATACTGGCTCTTTCTGATCTATTCTTTTGGGTTCCTGGATTTATTTTTTTCTGAGCTCATTGAATGTGATATGCAATGAAATTATCCACCAATTGCAGAGACAGATTTTTTTTTTGGTATCTGGTCACAAACACTGTAAATGATTACCCAAACAACTGACATGACATTTATAATAAAATTCATTACATATTAGAGAACCTAATATTAATATCAAATAAACAACTTAAATAGGAAATCTCCTTTCCTTCACACGAAATGTAGTTTTTAGGGGAGTGGAAAGCCTAATCAGTTTTGGTGTATAACGAGACATTACAATCTGAAAAGATAATTAGGAAAGTGGCCTCAAAATAAAGAAGATGAACGATTTCCATGCACTAAAAGAAACCTATACACTCTGGAGAGGAAACAATTATTTAAGACAAGATTTCAAATGTAGAATCAAGAAGAAAAAGGCAATTGTATTTCTCTGAAAGTTATACTAATTTGAAAGCACAGAGCAGAAAAAAAAGATGCTGATAGAAATCCTGGAGAGTAAATATAGAAATGATGAAAGTGAAGGCAGTTTTGCCTGTTTCTCTTTTAAATTTTTTGACAATGTTGCCATGTATCAGTGTGTAAAGGAGCAGGCTTTGACCCCATTATGCCTTGCTATGGGACATTCTTTCAGTACAATGTGAATAGGAGTTGCTACTATTGGTTAGTAAAGAAGCTGTTTTGACCTACGACAACACAGGATATATAGCCAGGCAGTAAATCTAAGAAGAAGTAAATACAGGGAGAAGAAAGGCCAAATCAGAGAAATGCTGTAAACTGCCCAGGAGCAAGATGTAATAGAACACAGGTAAAGCCACAAGACACGTGGAAATACATAGATTAATAGAAATGGGTTAATTTAAGATGTAATAGCTGGCTAGCAATAAGCCTGAACCACAGACCAAACAGTTTGTAATTAATATTAAGCCTCTAAGTGATTATTTTATAAAAATGGCTGCTGCCCAAGTGGGACCAGGCAGGATTGAGAAACTTCAGTCTACAATACCTGAATAACTTAGTGTTCATTTAAGTAGAGAATCTCACTGAATTATTTTGGTCCGTAGTTTTGCATATACAGAGGCCCAAGGCTATAAGACTGTATTAGATATAAGCTTAGAAAACTCAACACTTAGTATTTAATCAATGTCATGGTATGAGGTTACTAATGACTGATTATAGGTAGGAGGCATGTTTAAGAGTGATGTCAGGAAGCATGACAAACTTGTCATGATTTATTTCTTTTCAAAGGTCTAACCACTCCAAATAAGTTTGAAGATATTACCATTTAAAAAAGTCAACTTGTTTATTGATTTATTGAAGCATATGAATGGTGCATGTGCACATTTGTGCACAGATGCATGGCCATGGAGGTCACACAAGGACATTACTTGCCCTGTTCTATCAGGGTACACCTTAGTCCTTAGGGACAGCTCCTCACTGAATCTGTTTCTAGGCTTGCAGCCATCAGGCGCTCTCAGTCTGACTGCTTTCCACTTCCTATCAGAAGAGTCTGCCATGCCCAAATATTTAAGTGGGTTATGGGGATTTAAACTAAGGTCCTCGTGTTTCTATAATAGGCACTCTAAACTGTTAAGCATCTCCATAACCTTTTCTGTGCTTCTTATTTAGAGTTTGAAATTTGTGTTTATATACATGGGGTTATACTGCTGAATTTTGACTGAAATTTCTATCAGTTCGTAAGTGATGTGATGTTAGCAATATATCAGAGTGTATAATTCTGCAGGACTATTTCTAGCTACATATCAATAAATTATGTTTTATTTAATCATATCTTTCTACAGATAACTTTCTATGGTTAATATTTATAAATATATGACAGGAAGGATATGGGGCCTGCTACTGACTAGTGTTCATTATACTGGAAGGTATTTTGCACACTGCCAGAGAAGAAAGTTAACCACCAACCAGATACATACACTGCTATCTCCAATGGTGACCTACCTGCATGATAAGCTACTGCAATGGTAGCACAGATATAGTGGGAGTAACCAACCACTCTCTGATTCAATTTAAGCCTCACTTCATGAGAGGGAACTCACCGCTGACACTGTTCAGGCAGCCGAGGATCTGAGACCAGATAGGACATGGACCTAGCAGAAAACCAAATACTGTTTGTGTGCTAGAGAAGCATAGCAATGAAATGACTTGTAATGACATTCTGCTGCACCTATAGGCCAGTGTCACTTAGCCTGCATCAGAGAAGCTTCTTCCCACAAAGATGTGAATCAATAAAAATAAAACAACTGGAGAATGTGTAGAGACTGAGACACGGTCCTAAACAGGGTGTCTTCATCAAACCACTTCCCTCAGGTCTCAGAGAACTATGCAGAAGAGGAGACAGAAGGATTTCAAGAGTCAGAGGAGATAGAAGATACCAAGGAAATAGTATGTTCCAGACTAAACAGGTCTGATGCATGTATGAACTCACAGAAACCATGGCAGCATGCACAGAGCCTGCACAGTTCCAAGCCAGATGGGGTCCAAAACTAAAATTGGAAGTAGACACAAACTTCCATTCTTAACCAAGAAGCTATCTCCAATGGACAACCACTGGCAAAGGAAAAATTAGTTTTCTCCAATGGAGTTTCACTGGGTGTATAAACTATCTGCCCAGCAGTAAACAACCAACACAAATCTAACTCAATGGTGTTTTGTAGATATTTTTTGCTCATTTTTTAGTTTTATTAGTCTCTTGCTTGTGTTTTATAGTTTCTAATTTTATGTTTTGATGGGTTTTGTTTGTGTGTCATTCTTGTACTTTTTTTTAGAAAAAATTATGGTTAGTTTGTTTCTTTTATTGGCCTGTTTGCTTTCTAAAGTGACAGAATGAAGACATGGATTGGATGGTTTTCAGCCGAGGAGAATCTGGGAGGAGATGAGGGAGGTGAAACCCTGATTAGAAAATGTTTTATGAAAAAAATTTCAAAGTAAATACATATACATGAATAAAAAAGAAGGCTGTGTGAGTACAAATGTTGTTAAATAATGAATAAATATGTAGATGTTTTATGAAGATTGCCTAATCATCTAATTAGCATATACTGTGCTATGGTTATGAACTGATTATATTCTTTCCCTGTGTCTCACATTTCACTTCCATTATGGAAAGAGTATATTCTCAGTGGGATGAGTTGTATTCTAGTATTTTGACATGACTGTATTTTAGTATTTCAAGACTTCCAAAGAGAATAACTTCATTGACCTCATTGACCAGTGGGCTATACATACTACCTGTTTAAAGCTAAGGAGCAATAATATGGCATTTTGGGAACTAACTGAGAGATGCTATAAGAGCTTTAATTTAAAGATTTCTTGAGATACTTCCACAACAATGAATTTACTGTTCAAATTCATCCTGCGGGCAACTCTATCTCTCCAAAATCTATACAAACTCCCACATTTATGAAGATTACAGGCTTTGCTGGTAAATGCCGAATATCTTACAGTATACAGGAATGGCTCTGTGTGATGTAAGTTTTTAATGTTTTTTGTTTTGAAATTACAATATAATTATATCATATTCCTCTTCCCTATCCTCTCTTTAATTCTTTCCACATCCCTGCCTTGAGGTTTCTCAAATTTGTTTATGTCAATTATATATATATATATATACATATATACATATACATATGTTACATATGTATGATACACATGACACACACACATATATATGTTAAGTATATTCCTAACCTATAAATATATACAACCTGGGGATGTGTATTTATAAGTGGAAATGCAGTCTCACATTGTTTTTAACATTAACATTTTCATTAAAAGATTTAGTATATGAAAACTGGGAAACATTTACTTCTTCTATCATTATAAGAACATTTAAGTTCCTCCAACCTTAATTACAATGATGTCATGAAATCTTAGTTTTTCTGCCACAGTCACAACTCGTATTTTGCTTTTATCTCTATGCTTATTGCTGCTAGTGAGCATTTTTGTTTTATTTGTATTTTTAAATGTTCATGCTCCTTTATCTTTAATTTTTAAATATTATAGGATAACTACATTGCCCTGACACATTTCCAATCTCTAAACCTTCCCATATACTGCTTCTCGCTCTCTTTCAAACTTATGAACTCTTTTTAATTAATGTTATCAAATACAAATGGGAGAGGGATGTGTGTGTGTGTGTGCATGTGTGCAGTGTATTTGTGTTCCTAAGTTCATAAATACAACCTACTCAGTCGGTATAATGCCACTTGTATGTATTTTTTCAGGGATGTTCATTTGGCATTGGATAATCAATCAGTGTGCTCCTTCCTAGGAAATATTACTTCACCCACTCTCAGTTTTCCTTAGTTGCCTTTAGTTCTTTGTGTAGGGTTCAAGCTTCTGAAGATTCCCCTTTCCATGCATATTAGCATGTCTATTATTGTTGTCCTTGTTCATATCATGTTTAGTCAATCATGTCTTAAGACATTCTGGGTGTAGCTTATGACATTCCTAGGAAACGCAATCTTATAGTGAACTCCTACCTCTTGCTCTTACAACCATTCTGCTCTATCTACCTCAACAGTCCCTGAACCTTCAGTGTATGAGTTGTGTTGCAGATGTATCAGTTGGGGTTGGGCACCTCAACTCGGCATTTGATTCATTGTGTTTTTTATAATGGTCCCTGTCTATTGCAAAGGGTAGTTTCCTTGAATATAGATGAGGAATACACTTCTCTGCATGTATAAGGATAAATATTTAGAAAGTAGTTAGGTACTATATTTATTTAGTAAAGTAGCTATTGGGTGCTCATGTTTCTTTGATATTTAAATCATCTTTGACTTTGATTTTAGTGCTTTGCAGTTTTATTTTACATAAAATCCATATTAATTCTGCTTTATATGCTAAACAGTCTTTGCTTATGTTTATTTTTATGAATTAATTTGCTTATGTTTATGTACTGTACTCAATCCCATCTTTTGCTTTATTTCAATTCTGTCTTGCTTAAAGCAAAGATATGAGTCTGGAAGGTTTCTAGTATTTTTTGTGAACCCAGATACCTTAAAATATGTACTTATCCAGTGTTTAAATGTGTGTTGCAACACTGTTAACACAGTGTGCTTGGATGGGACTCAGCTCTTCTTGTTGCTTAGCCAACTTCACCACAGGGGCTTAACTAGGTCTTAGGTTATCATCGAGATTTTGTTTGGTTTGGTTTTCAAGTTGTGTATTATTGACAATTTGCTCAATACCAGAGTCCTTTTCTTATATTTTTCTTTCTTTTTTCACTTCTGAATCAGAAAGAAATATTGAATCCCTGCAAACAACATCTTCCATGGTTGTAAAGGACTTTCTTGTCCCCAGTGACATTTCATGATTTCTGCTTTTTACATTGAGTCTGCTTCTAACTGTTCTGGAATTAAACTGTGAGGACTTTCACTGAGCTCACCATTTTCTGTAAAGAAAAACAATGAGGAGATGCAGGTCAAGTGAAAACAGAGTGGATAAGAAAACTCATCACTGAGACAAATTGTTCAGGAGTCCTAACTGCTATTCTTTAGGTTTCTAATGCAGAAATTAGATAATACTGTTCCTTTCCCTTAGTCTTTCTTACATTGTACACAGGCATCTTTATCTGATAGGATGGTGATATTTTCAATCATATTAATTTGTTATGACATAAATTATGTTTAATTACAGTTAAAAATAGTGATTTAACCATAAACATGTTCAAAAAGTGTTTTCTATTATTGCAATTTAATTGATGAATGTGAGACTGAAGTGGGAAATATTACCATAGCCACAGAACCTATATGGCCCATTTGAAAGTAGCCATCCGTATGCTACTGGAAATGTATGGATAGTATTAATTAATACTTGTACATATTTCCATAGTTGTAGATATTTTAATTCGAATCACATTCTGCATACATAAAATGCAAGGAAACATGTACGTGAGATATATTATCAGAAAACCACCTATGTGACTGCCACGTGTCCAAACTAAATGGAGCTTCCTTGTCCCTTTCTCCCAGCTGCCACAACTTCCAAGCTTCTATTCCAATTATTTCCTCATTTTGATTTCTAACTTTGATGTAAAGTGTTGCTTGTTTTCAACTTTAAACAAATAGAATTATATAATTTAATATTCTTTCTTATTACAGTCAGCATTTTGGTTTACCTTTGAACTATTCAATATTAATGTCCTTTACAGTGTGGAAATTTTCCTCTCTACAAAAACGACATCATGTGCTCATGATGGAAAACGTGAGGCTTATTTAGATATTTAGCTTTGTTTGCGTGTTTGTTGAAATGAGCATTCATTAAAATAAACACATGAGAAATATTCACATATCACAGATTTAAGAATACCTCAATGCAGATTTTAGAGTTCCTAGAGAAGTTTGCTTTTAAACATCAAAGTTTTATTGCTGTTCTTTCATCAGAAGCTTATGGATTTCGGTTCAGCATTTTATTGAAAATGCTAGGCTTATTAGCCTTATATATACAAACAATGTTATTATATAGTTGTGATATTAATTTGTACATGCTTGACTCTGTGATTATAACATATATGAAAATCATTTAAATTATTAGTTTTTAAATTTGACATAATAATTATATACAAATTTGTGTGACATGTGTGCATATATATTTTGTTACCACTCAAATTTGCACAATTGTTCTGACTGGTATTGATGGAAGTCATTGATATGACATATTTTTAGATTGACCCACAATGGACAAATTTATAGGTACAAGTTATGTATCAGATTATTACTTTTAATTTCTATAGGTATTAGTGAATTTTCCTTCTAATTTTTAGTAATTTTTTGGCAAGCTCTTATGAATTGACTATTTTGGCGTTTTGCCAATCTGCACTGAATTAAGAGCTGCTTAGTTGTGTAACACTGCTCCTTCCTCACATCCTGCATACCTCAAGACCATCCTCTTAACCTTCTGTGAATCCAGTGAAGGTGCTATTTAATCTCAGAGAAAAGGTGGTGAGACCCACTGATGACTCCCATCCCTAGCTCCTTCCCACTCCACAGAGAAGCTGCAGTGTGTTTAGATACATTTAGATACTGATGCTCTCTCTCAGGGCTGCAGAAAGGTGTTTACCGATGCAGGGCTGCCCCAGGTAGAAGAAACTCCCTGCTACCAAAGTGCACCATGCAAGCAGCCCCATCTTATCTTAAAAGACACAAAACTTAAAAGCACTAAGTCAGGAAACTAAACCTCTTTGCATTGACATTCATGACAAAACTAACTAATGTACATCCACAGTATATAATGTCTTTTGCAAAGTGCTGAGTTTGTACCATTAACCCTCCCCTCACAACAAATAAAGCTTTCTAAACAGACAACAGATTTATGTGATAGTATTTTTTTTAACAAGCAAACAACAAAAATTGTTCATTTGGATTGTTGGAGGTTGGCCTCATATTTCAGGATTTTGTCAATATTCATAATTTT
>CABHPH010150819.1:0-11666 GCA_902168325.1 Peromyscus nudipes
TGCAAATGAGGAGATCTCTGGATCTCTGTTTCTTGTGTCTTCTCTTGGGTTCTTTTCCTTCTGTTTGTTTTGTCCAATTGCAATGTGTTAGTTTTTTGTTTATCTTATTTTATTTTAGTATTTTATCTTGCTATTATCCCTTAGCAATTGTTGGTTATCTAATGAAATACAGAAAGGCGTGGAGCATGGTCCAGATGGGAGGGGAGGCAGAGATGAACTGGGAGGAGTAGAGGAAGGGGCAACTGGAATCAGGATATGTATGTGAGAAAAAATCTATTTTCAACTTTTAAAACTCAAAACAAAAAAAAGAAAGAAAAAGGTGCTCAACATTACCTCGGTGTTCCACATGTGCCTGCAAGCAAGTATGCACATATACATATATACTCTACACACGCACAAACACACAGGGGTGGGGGAGAGGTGAGTGATGAAAGAATACTGGAATACTACTACTAGACGTTGCTAAATCGATGTATAGTTTGGGGGGATGAAAGTTCTAGAGACCTGATGCAAAGCACCATGCACATAATTAACAGCAATATTCACATAAATTAGCACCTCTTTATCGTAGCAGGATTTCTTTTGGGCCACCAACCAGCTCCCAAATCGTTGATATGGAGACTTATTATTAATTATGAGTGCTCGGCCTTATCTTATGCTTGTCCCACTAGCTCTTATAATTTGATTTAAACTATTTCTCTCATCTACATTTGCCACAGAGTTTTTTGTCTTTCTTTCATCATGTATGTCCTACTTTTTCTGCTTCTCCCACATCTGGCTGGCTGGCCGCTGCCTGGCTGGCCCCAGGCATCTTCCTCCCTTTTTTCCTCATTCTCTCCTCTCTTCTCTCTTGAGCCTAGATTCCTCCTCCTACTTATTCTCTCTTCCTGCCAGCCCCACTTATCCCTCTACTGCCCAGCTATTGGCCATTCAGTTTTTTATTAGCCCAGTCAGGTGCCTTAGGCAGGCAAAGCAACACATCTTTACATCATTAAACAAATACAGCATAAACAAATGTAACACATCTTTACATAGTTAAAATAATATTCTGTAACACTTTATGAATGAATACATGAGTCCCTCAAATATATTCTAGAGCATGGTGCTCTGGACTATGGAAATTCAGTATCTTATCATTAATTACTGATATTATAAAAGCCTTATGTGGGTCCTGGAGAGATGGCTCAGTGGTTAAGAGCACACACTACTCATGCAGTACACCTAAGTTCAGTTACCAGGACCCATGTCAAAAGGCTCATAACCACCTGTAACTCCATCTCCAGAAGAAGATGCCCTCTTCCCATATCCAAGAGCTCCTGCACTTTGCATGGGCTCAAACTTGTGCACAGACACTCATATTCACATAATTAAAAATAAAATAAATATTTAAAAGCTGTATTTGCTGTTTTAATTATATAAGTCCATTATTGTAAATTTAATCATTAAATATTAATTTTTTTCTTTTAACAAGTAAAACAAGAAAAGCACTTGTAGTTAGGCTAGGACAATAGTGCCAGCAATTCAGTCATGAATAGCAACCCATGTCCTTTCTTCCACTCAGTACCACACCTAGCTGGCTGCTACTACCAAGCAGAAATAGGCCAGTCAGCACCACCTTTATGGTGCACAGTGGCCTGGACTATGGTTCCAACTAATGCCAAAGAGCTCAAGTTTAAACCTCACCATATTTAATTTAATTTAGAATCTGTTTTTTAGGACTCTGTGAAATAGTACTGAAAACAGAAAAGATAAAGGAGCAAGATTTATCATGGCATGTGACCTTCCCCATAATCTGTAGGTTTTAACCCTGAATATTACTTTGAAGAAACAGAGAAGGTGCTAAGACTGTACACTGTGAGACTTCCAGAGCTATCAAGCATCTACCATGAATGCCTGGCATACTATAAGAGAAAGAAAACAGGCTTTTCTTTTTTATTTTATTTCTTTATGTGTATGTATCTGTCTGCATGTGTGTCTGTGCACTACTTGTGTGTGTGCCCATGAAGACCGAAAAGGGCAACAGATCTCCTGGAACTGAAGTTTCAGATAGTCGCGAGCTGTCCTGGGGGTTCTGGGAATCGAAATCATGTCCTCTGGAAGAATATCCAATGCTCTTAACCACTGAGCCATCTCTCTAGTATCCTGAAAACATGTCTTTCTGTTCTTAACCAGCAAGGATCTCTGTGTTATTTGAGCCTTCTTACCATAATGTCATGAAAGAAGAGTACTCGCCAGCATGTCTTCCTATGCTTGCTAAATCCAATCATGTTGATAAATGCAGAGTAATTTTTATAACACAGGTTGCCTTGTGTCACTTTTACACACATTTAAGTCATTGTCATTAGAAATGTTTTGTTTTTCAAAATCACGTTTTAAAAAATAAGTCATTTTTTCTGACAACAGGTTCTTTCCCCCAATTCATAGTAACTAAGACATTCAGGATGGTTTTGCTCCAGGAAGAGAATTTACAGATTTATGTTACCAGAGCTTGATGGGAAGGGTAGAGAACAGGGCTGGGGTTCCTTGACTCTATTTCTCCAGAGTTCTCTTGGCTGACTTCTCCATGTGTTGGCTCCTTTCCAACACTGGTTTTCCTCATGGTATCCTTTGCAATCTGTATTCCCAGCCATTTAGAAAAATGCCTCTGGACAAGAAGCTCAAAATGAATTCTGAGAGTCACTGGGATTAGACTGCCTTGGGATGTATCTTTATTTCTTTATCAAGCTCTCTCTCCAAAGGATAAAACAGATAGATAGTGAGTTAAGCTTCCCTCCCACCCCCCAAAACAGAATAAAAAGAGACATTTGATATCCTTGGGGTGAGGGAGGTGTCCTTGAACCAGTCCTCAGGGATACAGACATTATGAGTATAAGGAAAGGCACAGTGAAACCACCAAATTGGACCACTTCATGGGTGAAGAGAAGAAAGGCCTGCATTTACAACAACAAAGAGGATAGCCAGAGCTGTAGGTGGATGGTTCTCACCTGCCTGCCAGTTCCTGAATAACCACTCAGAGGCTTAATATTAATTATAAATGCTAGGTCAGTAGCTCAGGCTTATTACTAACTAGGTTTTACACTTAAACTAACCCATAATTCTTATCTATGTTTAGTCACATGGCTTGGTACCTTTTCTCAGTATGGCATTCTCATCTTGCTTCCTCTTGCATCTGGTTGATGACTCCTGCCTGACTCTACCGCTCTCTTCCCTTCCTTAGTTTGGCTGTCCTACCCATACTTCCTGCCTGGCTACCAGCCAATCAGTTTTATTATTAACAATGAGAGCAACACACATTCACAGCATACAGAAGGACATTCCATAGCACAGAGGTACCTGAGGGAGTCCAAAGCTGCCATGGTTACCTCTTGGAGACAGAGAGAGGAGCAGACTGATGATGGCTGGTGAGCAGAAAGAATAGTAGTGTCATGGGTTGGGGCAGGAGCTGGGGGTGGGTAGAGCCAGGTAGCTTCAGTATGTGGGGAAGAAAGAGTAAGTTGGAACAACCTGGGCATAATGGGGAAAGAGTAAGGGGAGGGGTGAGAAGAGGCAGGA
This sequence comes from Peromyscus nudipes, assembly GCA_902168325.1. Taxonomy (NCBI): domain Eukaryota; kingdom Metazoa; phylum Chordata; class Mammalia; order Rodentia; family Cricetidae; genus Peromyscus; species Peromyscus nudipes. The sequence goes on from CABHPH010150819.1 coordinate 3,553, forward strand.
GGCTAGCATGGAGGACTTTGGTTTGTGTAACAGGTGTTTTAACAGGGATGGCAGGGACCTGGAAGTTACTGTGGGCTTTGATATGTGATCATGGGTGCATCAGCAGAGAACCAGATGCTCCAATTCCCAGAGATAGGAAGATATAAGGCAAGTGGCTCTTTCTGGCAGACAGAAACCTTACTGAGGAATGTTGAGTATAAGTTTTTATCTACCCACCAACAATTCTTCTATCATCCAGCCTGAGCTGAGCCTAGACTGACATTTTGGACAATGTCACTGCCACTGCCATTTGCGGGGATTTGGCATTTGAGACCTAACAATGAGATCACAGAGGGGAGAAAGAGTATTAAATGATATGAAAACGACGGAGAACATCAGAGAGATGGCTCAGCAAGTGAAGGCGCTTGCCACACAAGCCTGAAAACCTGAGACTGATCCCTGGTAAAGGTGATTCAGGTAAAGGTGGAAGAAGAGAACTGACCACATGCTGTTGTCCTCTGACCTTCACACCTGTGCCATGGCATGTGTGTACCTTCACACACACACACACACACACACACACACACACACACATTAATAATAACGATATAATGATAGCATGGATAAACTGTTATAATAGAGGTAGGATCTGGAGAAGGCCTGAATTCTTGTAGAAGAGGAGGGTGTCCATATAGAAATACATGCGTCACACCCAACGGCTCTTGAAGAAGCAATCAGAGCAGAGGTACAGCTGCTGCTTACCCTGGATCTGAGGCCTGCAGGCCAACAAGATCTTCTCACTGGAGAGTTAATGCGGGAGCTCCAGGAGCTGTGTGCAGAACGATGGATGCACACATCCACCTGTATTAAGCAATTCCTTCATGTCTGGAGACTTGATGTACATTTTTTTAACTAAATATTTCTAAAGCTCTATGTGGTTTTTAAACTCCATTCAAATTATTACTAATTGGCTGGGCATTGGTGGCGCACACCTTTAATCCCAGCACTCGGGAGGCAGAGGCAGGCGGATCTCTGTGAGTTCGAGGCCAGCCTGGGCTACCAAGTGAGCTCCAGGAAAGGCGCAAAGCTACACAGAGAAACCCTGTCTCAAAAAACCAAAAAAAAAAATTATTACTAATTCAGTAGCTAATTTTTGAGCACTAGCCTAAGGTCACATGATTTGTTGAGGGCAAAACTAAGATTTAAACATAGGCCGTTTGGTACCTAGAGGGTACTGAATTAAAAGATAAACACAATCTAATGAGTCTTGACTGCTTTTCAAAAACAGAATCTGTGCTAAATATGTACAGTATTTTTCTTCTGCTGAGGTCAGAGAAGGCTTGGTCAGTAAAGTGTTTGGCGCACAAGCATGAAGACTGGAATTCAGATCCCCAGAACGCACAAAAACATTAGACATGGTGGCCCAAGCCTGTAATCTTGCAGTGGTGAGTTAGAGACAACAGAATACCTGGGGCTCTCTGACCAGCTAGTCTTGTGCAATTGGTGAGCTCCAGTTTGAAGGAGAGACCCTGTCTCAAGAAATAGAGAGCGTTGAGGAAAACATCCAATACCAACCTAGCAACGACATAGTACTGTGAATTGTACATAACCCAGATATTCTTAGATTGTTCTGACACCTGCAGTTGGGGGAGGTTGGTCCTGACCTGAAACTACTTCTCCATGGATACTGAGGATTAGACCAAGCCTTCACAGACGCTGTCATCTGTAGCTCTTTCTTCCTCTCCGCCTCTTATTCCTAACATAGTCCTGCAGCCCACGTGTCACTCTCTATACTGGAAGACTAGAAGATGATCTGATGAACTGGCCGAGCTAGCACATAAGTCGGAACCAGGAAGGTCACTCACTATGCAAGCCTCATTTATTATCTCATTTTGCTCCCAAAATCTATATAGCCCAATGGCAGTTTTCCCCACTGATACTGAGCCACTGTGGCGGGGAGGGGGGTATAAATTGGAGAAGGAATTGGCTGATGGGCTTTTCCTAGGTTAAGATGTGAGAGGTTCAAACTCGATGCCCAGGGCTTCAATTGCAGGAAGCACTCAACAGATGTTTACTGCAAAAGTAAATGGATGATTGACGGGATGAAAAGAATGATCCTCTCCCATCTGTAGGTCTGAAGAGAGAGATGGATGTTGAAATATCCATAGGCATCCTCAAGACAGTCACAGTCTGCTTCCTCCCTTTTGTGCCTCTCTCTCTCCCTTTTGTTTTCCGAACCTGTTCCTGGCTTTACTGGCTTCCTCTCTGAAAACCACATTTCTTCAGCATCATTCAATTGAAAACGGAATAAAACAATTCTGCAGCTGGACACGCTGGACGCAGGTGGCCCTCGGCCCTGGAGGCTCAGCCTCTGCCCTAAGGAGCCCGCTTGAAGTCATGCTGCACAGGGGAGCACCTCTTCTATAATGAGCACTTACTCTAATTGGCAAGGACATAAAGCTGTCTCCATCATGTTGTTCTAATTCTGTGTTCTCTAAAGAGAATTGTACCCACAAAAAAAAAGCGACCTTAAAAAAAATTTGAATGGGAAAAAAGTATACAGCAATTGCTGAAAACCAATCCACTCTCCTAGACCTTAATAAAGACATAAAATAAAACTGAACACCTCAAACCCCGTATGGAGAAGGAAAAGCTAAACCCACCACAAAGGGGCTGTTAAAACTGGCTCATTATTTTGCCTAGGACAAGTTTTACTATCTAAGCATCTCAGTATTTCAGCTTTTTTCCCACTAGATTATTTCAAGCATCATTTATGGGGAACTTATTAAATGCAAAGATGCCCCAGCATGTGAGTGGACCATCTCATCACAGCCATATGCCGTTCCACAGTGAGTAGCACCCCACACTCACTGAGCACTGTTCCAAAACAGAGATGGATGGCAGAAAACACACTCCTGTGATTGTTCTTGACTTTCACTGCCCAGATTTAGTGCTTCCGTAGTGTTGGACACGTGAGATTATGAAATAATAATGTGTAAGTACTAAATAAAGGATCTTTCAAGTACAAAGTATTTCCAGGATTTTAAGTCACTCCATAAACACAGGATAAATGTTTACACACTAGATACATACTTTCTATAGACAAAAAAATAAAACTTGTCCAGAAATATGACCTAATTTAAGTTAGTAGAAAATGTGTATGGCTTGTATTCTTTTTAGCTACATCCTGAACTCTTCTTTTGTTCATTCAATCTCCTGTTTTCTCTGTGGTCCATTTCAACTTCACTATGGTTGGAATGTAAAATGTCCTCCATAGGCTCCTGCCTCTGACTCCTTCCCCAGCCCAGTTGGTATAGTCTGGGGAAGCAGAGCTTCCCTGGAGGAAGTGAGTCACTGGGGGTGGGCCTTGATATTTAATAGCCTACCCCTATTTCCTGTCCCCTCTCTGCTTGCAGCTAAGATGGAAGCAAGCAGCTGTCACATGGTCCCACTAACACAGAGCCCACTGCCCTTTCTTCCCACCATGACGGATTGTGCCTTCAAAACACAAGTCCAAACAAACTCTCCCTCTCTTGGGTTGCTTCTTGTCAGGTGTTTGGGTGCAGCAATGAGAAAAGCAACCAAGACCAGTTAACTTCTCCTGCTAAACATGTGTTTCAATATACCACAAATATTACACCAAATGTTGCTTTCAATATTGTGGACACCCTCTGTTTCCAAGGGGATATGAAGTCCTCTGAGAAGCTCCTTTTGTCCCACTGCCCTACCCCGAGCTGATCCGTATCCTTGTTTTGCACTGTTCTCTGCAGCTCACAGATTGAATGACACTGCATGGTTTTTTCAGTTGCAGATTGTGACATGACATCAACCCAGAGCATTGTCACCAGAATTACATTTGTAATGGAACTAAAGAGAACAGCACAGAAAACGTCAGAGAACATCGCACGTAAAGTCATAGTTTGTGAAGTTTTGTTGTAACTGCATACAGAGTGTGTCTCTGGGGATGGGGGATACAATAAAACATGTTTCTTATGGTATAGTCAAACCAAAATTTTAACCACTGGTATATATACAATGATCTTTTTTCCCCCTTTAAGGCTTCACTGGGGAAGCAGGGCTTTGTTTCTCATAGCCAATGGTAAGTGATATCTGCCTTCTACACGGTTCTCACCCCACATGAACCATGCAGGACAGGCACTTTAAATTAGAGCTGGAGTAGCTCACACTGGCCATGCCCCTCCAAGTCTCGCTTCTCTGAAGAAGAATGGTACTATAGACTTGTTGGGGTCAAGCTTGGCTGTAGACCTAAATGTGGAGTTTTCACTCTTCTGGGGAAATGAGAGGTCACAATTCATCCTCCAAACAAAGGAGAACTTTCTCCTGAAAGAAAACAGGACACTATTCTACTTGCCCTAAAACACTTACTAAAAGTTATTTGGTAAAGGGAAACCCACTTTGCCTAATGCTTATGACAATTTAGATAAAGTTATCTTTCTATTCTCTTAACTTTGTTTGAATTACCGCAAAAACTAACTTATTTTAAGTCAATAATGACAGTTCATGGGATCACAACGATAAACATGATGGCTGTTTTTCCTGGCATACTAAGATTTTTATTGTCTTTTTTCCATTTGTATGTGTGTGTGGTACATATGAGTCTGTACATGTTTTCACGTATGTGGGTACAGTATGTGGATACAAATTCAAGCACAATTTCACGTTTATGTGCATGTCTGTGGAGGCTTGAGGTTGATGTTGGGAGTCAGATTCTATCACTCTCTCATACATTACGCATTGAGCCAGGTCTCTCCCCGAGAGCTCACCAACATGGCTAGTCTCACTCGCCAGCTTACTCTAGAGGTCTCCGGTTTCAACCTTCCAAGGCTGGAATGACAAGCCCACCGGGCATTTACATGAGTTCTAGGGACCCAAATTCTGTTCCCTTGGGCTTGTGCGGTGAGCACTTTAACCATCACCCCCACTTAAGTTTTTAAAAATGTGTGAGATGAGAAAGCGTGATCTTTGAGTCTACAACTTAAGCATATTTTCAGGAATAGTGCCAGAGAGAGAATGAGCAATGAAACGCTCAGGAGCTGAAGACAGAGATGATTCTGAGGGAGTTTAAAGTAGATGATGTTAAGACACTTTCGCCAACAAGAATAAAGGGAAATGGAAGAAAAAAAAGAAACAAATGAGGCAGAAAAGTAAAGAGATAAGCAAAGGAAGGGGATCTTGGAGACGTCACAGGAGATGCAGCCCAAACTCTGGAAAAGGAGACGCAAGTCGCCAGACATCTCATGAATTTGTAAGTCTCCCGTCTTTAAGAATTCTAAATCAAATGATACTGAGGAGCTACTCATGGGTCACACAGCTAATCAGTGGTGAAGAGATTGAAAAGCAAGTCTGATTGCAGAGTTCAGAAGCATAACCACTGTGCTGTGAGCAGGGAAAGGACATCGCTTGTCTGACAATAATCTATTCATCTGTGTGCTGAGAACCTCCTTTTAGACTTCGCTTCAGCACTCATCTTACTGGTTTATGATTCGTTTGTTTAATGCATGTCTTTTCCCACCAGATCTTTGTGCAGGGAACACCAAATGGGAGTATGTTTATCTTTTATTTGGTGAAGGAATAGAAGAAGAGAGAGAAGGAAAAGGAAGAGAGTGGGAAGGAAGGAGGGACAGAAAGGAAAAGCAGAGAAATGAAGGAAATAAGCACACAGATGAATATCCACTCTTGATTCCGCCATGGACTACATTACAACCAGGGACATGTTAAATACATTGAATGTTTTCTTCTAGATCAACATTTTCTAAATTCTACTTTCCTTTAGAAACTTTATCTGACTAATATCTTACTCAGACTGCAATAAGCAAATAGATTACTTTTATGTGCCATAGTTGATGAGATATAAGGAAAGCTTGCCCATATTCCCGCTATCCTCAGAGTGACCCCCAAGAGCTGAGTGTGCCCTCAAGTTCCCACCTAAGATTGGGAAGCAGCATGGGATGAGATGGCTCCTGTCTTTAAATGATCAGTGACCAGATGTGAACTTGATCAAACCAAGAAACATGGGAACAAGGGTGGAGATCTGCTCCTGTACAGACCTGGCTTCTCAGAAATTGACACCACGAACCCTAATCTGAATAACAAATTATTTAGAACTGCAATAAAAAAATGTTTGATGTGACTTGAGTTTTTCTATTTCACATTAGGAAATATCAGCAATTTCATTATAGTCATCTATAAATTAATATTTCTATCTCTTATCAGACATACTCCCAAGGTATAGTTTGCACAATCATTGACATAGAAAAAATAAGCAAAAATGAAATTGTTTAAATTGATTTTCAAAGCCCTGAGCCTTACCCAGGTGGGGTGACACACATGTCTAATCCAGACACTGGGGAGGTGGGGCCAGGAGTAGTCAAGGTCATCCTCAGTTACACAGGGAGTTCAAGGTCAGTGTGGGATAAATAAGAACGCCTCAAAATAATAATAATAATAATAATAATAATAATAATAATAATAATAATAAGCCAAAAGATTAACCTTTTTAGACCACATAAAACTCTAATATGTTTGACTCTTATTGTTATTTTTCTCTTTTGTTTATTTTCATATTCCTATATGTATTGTATAGACAGATAACAACTGTGGGAGTAGGTCAATCTTATCATTTTGTACTCTGTAAAATATGAGAGAATTAACAGCCATTGTTCATTATCTTTCCTTTTCTCTGTTATCAGTTTCTGCCCTATTAAGAGTTTTGAGGATTACCTTCTGGTAAAACATCAAATCAAGTTAATTACTCAGAGACAGTTTAAAGTTCAAGATGAACAGAACAGTTCCAAAGATAAAGTGCACAGCCGCGTTCTCCTGAGGAACGTCTGTTGATCAGCTTTGCGCTGGCTGTTAGCAGCAACAAAACAGGGTCTCGAAATAACAACAGGGAAGAGCACAGATGAGAACAGGTCATTCATGGAAGGGTCTCCTCAGAGACCCCCCCTAAATTTACTTCCGAAGCTCTAGGCAACAATAGCCCTCTATCTCCCCACCCTCGTTGCAGAGTTTACCCTGCCACAGTAGGATGGTGTTTAAACTCTAAATTGTTTTCATTAGAAAGCTCCATTTAACTCTGAGGTAGAATGTGCTGTGTATGCACTCAGTTCTCTCTCCTACAGAATCTATTCCCCAGGCACCAACAGCTTTTCCTGGATTCGTAGCTATATAGAGACATAATCATACAGTTTCTCTGCTCATTCCCTCGAGATTTAGGTGAGGCTAGGCTGGCAAAGTGCTTGCTTTGCGAACATGAGGACTTGAGTTCAATCCTCAGTGCCCATGTCAAAGCTACACCTGGAGATACGCACTTGTAATCTCAACACTAGAGAGTGAGGGACAGGGAGATTCTTGGGGTTCCCTAGCCAGCATTCCTAGCTTGGTTGGCAGCTCCCAGCCAGTGAAAGACTGTCTCAAAAGAGGAGGGGCTGCATCTTCATACATAGGTGCATGCACACACATGTACACATACACACACCCACAACAATACAATTTTAAGCTTAAATCATGCTGATCAGTACTTCCAGAGAAGTCACAAGACCATGGTGGATCCCAAAATTGTGCTGAATGGCATGCTTTGAGCACAAGGGAATAGGGTGTCCTCTATCTACCACTGGACTCCTAGCATAACATTTGAAATGATTAAGAAACCTTGCTTTGAAATCAGTTGGGCTTTTTGAAAGACATTTAGACCAACTGGGGCACCTAGAAAGAACATTCTCTAACCTGTAGAGATGCCTTCAGGGTACAATGTGCTTCTGGTTCCCAGCTTTGTGAGCCGTCATCCATGCTAGGGTGGACCTTGGTGATACAGCTGTCTTTGAGTCATTTCTGCTCCTGTAAGTAACTCCTCACCCATAGTTCTGCAAGTAACCCCAATAAAGCTCATTGATTCACCAAAAGGAGGAGGAGGAGGAGAGGAAGAGGAAGAGGAGGAGCAGGAAGAAGAAGAAGAAGAAGAAGAAGAAGAAGAAGAAGAAGAAGAAGAAGAAGAGGAGGAGGAGGAGGAGGAGGAGGAGGAGGAGGAGGAGGAGGAGGAGGAAGAAGAAGAAGAAGAAGAAGAAGAAGAAGAAGAAGAAGAAGAAGAAGAAGAAGAAGAAGAAGAAGAAGAA
>CABHPH010150819.1:11676-22519 GCA_902168325.1 Peromyscus nudipes
AAGAAGAAGAAGAAGAAGAAGAAGAAGAAGAAGAAGAAGAAGAAGAATCCTTCCTTTAGTTGTGGAAAAGGAGGCTGAAAAAAATGTAATAGCCAGAAAATAAGGAGAAGGGCTATGAAATCTGATATTCAGGGTTTGACACAGACATTGCCATCGTGGTCTCACTCATTTACTACTGCCTGCATGGAGCCTGCACAAAACTACACCTGTCACCAGTCAAGAGAGAGAGACTCACCACCCCACATCCCCACACACACTACTGACCCATTGCCTGCTGATGGAGTCTGGAGAAGTGATCAACGTCTTCACTCCTGTACCCACAAGTGAGCCAACAGGATTCATTGAATAGTACAGAACCCAAGGGCACACAGACAGCCCTGGTTAAATTCAGTGAGTCCCAAAACAAAAATCAAAGCCATGAATGTGAGAAGGGACTGGTAAAGAGGACAGGGATGGACATAGGCATGAAATTGTCAAAGAAGAAAATTAATAAATGTATTTTTTAAAAGTTATTGATTTATTTGGAAGATGGTCGCTAATAAGAGAGAAATGAAACAAACATTTTGAAGCAGCTATGTATTTAGAATGCGTTGAGGAAATTCAAATATCTCATACATATGTCTCAGGCTAGAACCAAGTATGTGAAAAAAATCATCTTCATATCTCACACTGTGTTCTCTCAAATATGAATTTTGATTTCAAAAGCATTTATGCTTCTATACAGATATGAAATTGTAGTGACTTCTCTCAAGTATTTTTCTCCCCCTCAGAAAGGCCTTCTTCATCTTGTATTGTTGATAGACTCAAATTATTAAATTATGGTTTTACTTAAATCACAAAAATTAAACCTGATGCAGGTTCTTTGTTTTTTCCCTTTGTTTTATGCATGAGTGTTTGACTGCATGTGTGCCTGTGCACCACTTGCACGCCTGTTGCCTGTGAAGGACAAAAGAGGAAGTCAGATCCCCTGGAACTGGAATTAAAGATGACTGCGAGTGGCCATGTGGGTTCCAGAATCAAACCCAGGTCTTCTGGAAGAGCAGCCAGGGATCTTAAATGTTAAGCCATCTCCTCTGGCCCAGATTATTTTGTTTTTAATGACTATTTCCATGTTAAACACTAAGTTTTTCATTTTATAATTTCCATTTTAATGCAAGCAGGTTGACACACAATGCCACTGTGTCTGTGTGGGTGTGCGTGTACCCTGGGCACCATGCACAGGAGCAGTACAGCGGGACTCGGCACAGGAAGTCCACAAGAGTTAATGAGTTGCTGCCAAGGTCGGGCAAGAAGAAAGAAGATGTGCCTATGGGAAAGACTCTCTTCAAGGCATGCTTGGAACCTGTCACCAGAGACAGAAATATTTTTTAGGCAGAATTTATATCATCAAGGTATAGAGATGTAAAATTGTGTAAGCTACTCTAAGACATACAAACTGTGGCAAAAGACCCTGTCTGGTTTCTACATAGTGGCTAATTTATGGATTGTAACTATAAGAAAATCAAAAAACCATTTTCCAGACAAAAATCTTATGTTTAATCTGAGCTAGATTTGAACTCATGTAACCAAAGCTAAATACATGACCCTCTCTGCCTCTGCCTCACAAATGTTTGAATTACAGGTATGAGCCTCTATGCCTATCATTCAAATAACAACTACTTACTTTTTTAATATAATGTATTTCATCTTATATAATATAGAGGAAGAACATTTTGGAAAAAATATTCAAAACTTTCTGTACCTTTTTACAAAATATTCATTTAACCTGAATAAACGTGAACTTTCTCCTTTAGATCTATGGTACAAGACACTTTTTCTAATGCAACAAATTTCAAGTTATACAAAGACATCAGAGTCAGTAAGATGGTTCAGTGGCTAATCTAATTTTGTTTTCAGTTGCCACGATAGACACTATGACCAAAAGCGACTTGGGGAGGAAAGGGTCTACTTCAGCTTATAGGTTATAGGCCATCATCAAGGGACACCAAGGCAGGAACTGAAGACAGAAGCTTAAAGAAGAAACCTTAAAGAAGGAACTGGCTTGTTCCTAGGCTAGTTTTCTTATACAGCATAAGACTATCTACCTAGGGAATGGTGCCACCCACAGTGGCACGAGCCCTCCTACGTCAACTAGTAATCAAGAAAAAATGCCTACAGACATTCCCACAGGCCAATATAATGAAGACAGTTCTTCAGTGGAGGTTCTTTCTTCTATGGTGTGTCCAGTTGGCAACCAAGATCAGCCACCACAGTGAGTATATCCGCCCAGCCTGAGTTCCATCCCAGAACCCACAGCTATAGGAGGCAACCAGATCCTGAAGTTGTTCTCTAGCCTCCAATGGGAGCCTTCACTCACACACACCATGCATACACAATGATAATAATAATTAATTTAATTTAAAATTATTATTGACATCAGTTCCTTTAAATGTCTCTCTCTACTTTATACATAGATCTGATCTTTTTTTTTCCTTTCTTGACATGGTGTCAGGACTAATTTCCTTTCTCGGGTTACATTAGAAAGTTACAGGAGTGGTAAAGAGTGAAAATTAAATTTTAATAAATATACTTAATTTCAGCTTTAACTTACTACCCTCACTCAGTGTTTAAGACACACAATACAAACACAAAGTGGCATATGGCCATAGCTACTGACTAAATAAAATGCTAGAAGAAGAAGGAGGAGGAGGAGGAGGAGGAGGAACAGGAGGAGGAGGAGGAAAGAAAAAGGAAAAGGAAAGCCCTTTTACTTTTAGAAATTTAAAGTTTATCCTTTACTACTTTGTTCATTTCAAAAAACAAAAACAAAAAACAAAATGTTCTAGTGCTTTGCTTCCTCAAAAGGGACCAAATTACAGTGTCAATTTAAACATTAACGCTGATTTAAGCACTAAAACCCATTTTTTTTTTTTTTTGGTTTTTCGAGACAGGGTTTCTCTGTGTAGCTTTGCGCCTTTCCTGGAGCTCACTTGGTAGCCCAGGCTGGCCTCGAACTCACAGAGATCCGCCTGCCTCTGCCTCCCGACTGCTGGGATTAAAGGCGTGCGCCACCAACGCCCAGCTAAAACCCATTTTTATGGCACGTTTAGATACAGAGACCATCTTTAGGTACTATCTTAGTTTGAGTTCTACAGCAAGCAGCGTAGATGAGTGTTGCCATCATCACCAGGATTCATTCCTCCCAACATCTCTGTTGTTTCTCACGAGGACCTTGTCCCTGTTGCCTCCCTGATATGTACTCACATGGTAGAGAGACAACTAGCCAGCTATCTGGCTTCCTTTTAGAAGAGCACTAATTCATCCACGAGGGCTCTGACCTCATAGCTAAGGGAAATTTTCTTACATCAATCAAACTTAATAGTGTTTACACAGCCAAAGCAAAATCAAACCAAATGCAATTCACACATCAAGTAGCTTCCAGAACCACAGCAGGGTCTGAGAGCCCCAGCCAACACGAGCCATGTTTTCAGACACTTGGAAATAAAGTATGGAAATAAGCTAAGCAGCTACACCTGTAGTCAACCAGCCAGTTGGTTAGAGCTTAACTAGTTAATTGGTTAGAAGCTCTGTGGTAACCAGTCAAAGCTCATCTACTGCATTTAAATTCTATATCAGTTTGGTCTGTTGGGGTCAGGGCAGGCTTGCAGTCTAAATCTATGACCTCCTACAAATTTTATCTAATTCTCATACCTGATTGACTCTGAACAGCCCATCTCCTAACACCACTACACTGGAGGTCAAGGATTTCAATACATGAACTTGATAGAGACGCAGATATTCAGTCTCTGCAGTGACTCTGCCAGTCCTGTTATTCTCTGCAGTATCGATCCTGCATGTTGCCCGTGAATCCTTATGATGCCATCTGCCCCAGTGCTGATAAAAAGTGCTCCAGACTGGAATTCCTTTCCAATTACGGAAACTGAAGCGATGTGCAAGTTGGAGATAGCTTGTGCAAGAGAGTATTTAGAGCCTCTCAGTGGATGTTCATTCTTTACAGAAGTTGTTGGTCTCAGTATGCGATGGCAGTTCTAAGTATGTTTTCCAGGAACGCGGGGAAATGGATTTTCTAACAGAATTATCAAACACAGATTATTACTGAACCCCCCAACTTTCTACAAAGGATCCAGAGTTGGGTTTGGAAAACAGCCCTTCCATTTGCTTGCCAAGCATCTAGCTGAACTGGGTACTTTGCCTGCAGCTAAATAGGCAAGGACTATGGAGAGAATGTCACATATTGACCTTGCCCCAATCTGATGCCTAGTTAAGCTTTCCTTGCCAAACTGCCCACATCTTCTACCCTCCCCCTCCCTTTTGCCCTCCCCTCCCCTCCCCGCACTGTGATTCCTGAAATGATTTCCTTGCCTCTTTTCCTTTCCTGAAACCCATTCCCTCCTGGGGCTTCTTTGCAACATTCCCTACTGACAGCTGTTACCACACTCAGCACACCTGTCCAGGGGATTCAGGCATCCTCAAGGCTGTCTAAGCCTTAACCACTCCACACTCCCCTTCGTTCTGAGCCCCGGGACTCACTCTTTCAAGCTAAATACCCATCTATCCCCATAATAGCAATTCCCATCTCTCTTCCTTGCCAACCCCCTGATAATCCTCATCAATTAAATCCAGAGGACATACCCAGAAAGTAGGTCATTGTACCAGCCATCTGAGCACTGCTTAGCCCAGTCAGGTTGGTACATCCAGTTAACCACCCCAGCCATAAATACAGGATGTGGAGGAGGTGTCTGACCACCAGGCTCTCCTCAAATATTCATGTTACTCACATAACCTATTAGAGTTGAAGAGTAAATGACAACTAATATCCCAAAGAAGTTAAGTTTCAGATTCAACCCAACAAGCAACAAGTGCGTTACTGGGAAGCTTCTCGTGCCTTAGCTGCCAAGTGAACCACCCATAGCAATCCTCCCAAGAGTAACAATCCAAGGGAGCAGATTAGTAGTTAACCCACAGCAGAGGGGAGACAGAAGGGGCTCTGACCCAGACAAGGAGGCAGGAATGTGGAAGTCCAATGTGATTGCCAATACAAGACCTGAGGCAAAGGTAGAAATATATGATGAAGAAGGAACAGAGTGAGTCAGAGACAAGTAGGTTTTTCAATAAGAAAATTAAGTCCAGGGATGGCAAGATGGCTCAGCAGGTAAGGGTGCCTGCTGCCTCAGCCTGATGACCTGAGTCTGACCCCTGGGACACACATGGTAGAAGGCAAGAACTAACTCCTTCATGTTGTCCTTTGACCTCCACACGTCTACTATGGCATGCACACACCCACCCCAACACACAGGCACACTAAAAAAATAAACAGAATCTTTAAAAAAGAAACTCAGTCCATGAACTCATTCTTCAGAATCCAGGGACGTAATTAGACACAGGAATTGAAGGTCATCTGCCCTTGACGACATGTTTCTGTATTCACATGTATATACACACATACATTTTTGACCTTTTGACAAGATAAAATCTTTTAATTTGTCAATACTTTTGTAATGAGTACTTGACAAGTACACATATCATATGCTACTTTTACAGAAATGCTTGTTTTTCAAATGTGCACACAAATCAGGCTGTTGTAAGTACAGCTGAAAAATGAACTTGGCTGCACCTGTGTGTATCTACATACAAATGGGATGTTTTAGGTAAATAAATATAGTTCTATATACTGCTTTTAAAAAATGCTGCCTTCTCTACATTAGCACCATTCTGTTCCACGTCAAGCCCATCTGTTTCAATTATTCCAATGACTATTTTTATTATTCAATTTCCCAATAGCACATGTCTGCCTCCCTGGTCTGTTACTTCTCTGCTCTTTTGAATGCCTCCTATACAACAATCAGCTCTATTCATTACATCCCACCTCTAAAACATATTGTAGGGAGGCCCAGATAAAGGGCAGCCTGAGATAGCCGCTGGTGCTTATCGTGGTGTGAGATAAACAACCATGGTTCATCCTTTAAGTAAGAGTTCCCAGCCAGGATCATCTTTTTATAGTTCTGTAAGACAAGAGGGAATAAGCTTATCAAAAGTTATCGCAGCATCAATGAGTTCCATCCCCGGGACCCACATGATGGAAGGAGAATTGACCTCCACTTGCACGCCATGGTATGAACACACACAGAGAGACAGAGAGGCAGAAAGAGACAGAGGGACAAATACCTGAATTTTTAAACAACAACTATGTGAGTGGATAATTTATTAACTAGATTTAGTCTTCCCACAAGGTGCATGTGCCTCGGACCAGCATGATATGCACAACTAATGCTACACATTTTATCCATCAATTTAAAAAACTAAAGGAAAAAAATATTCTTCCATGTTCTTGACTATATCAATATTCATTTTTTTTCTTTAATTTGTATCAGCTCTAAGGTCAAAGAGTTTACACACACCAGTGTGATGTTGCAGAAAGCTGAAATGGCAACAGTTGTTCTCCCTGAGGGAGCATATCTACTTTCCTTAGGGGATGGATCTACTGGCTGAACAATGTATTTGCTCACCATCTACTGTCTGAGACGATGCCCTTATCTGAGAAAACATGAGGGCTTTGTGGAACCATGAAATTCCATACAATGTTATCATGTATCATAAGATCTGGAGCCCAGGCACAGCGTGATGTGCAGGTGACAAGGTGAGGTCAGGTGACCCACGTCGTGTATTGTTTCAGCTAAGCATCACCCACAAATCACATTCTTTGCTGCTCAAAACCCATATCTACCAAGCTTCTTGTTCACACATCAAAACATAGCTTCCTCCTCTGTAGGCGTGGAGAACGTGGTTTCAGGGCCCTCTTAGCTTTTGCTTTTTCTTTTGTTTAACTGAACTTTTTTTTTTCAAAGTTCATGGAAAAGATGTCATAATGTCCCTCTTTGAGGCCACCTATCCTCAAGCTAAAATCAGGACCTCCTTTTTCCCAGTGATGCAGTAACACTTGCACAGGAGAAGGCTTCCCTCTTAAAATAAATAGAGGAGTTTACCACCGGCTCAGGTTACGGATAAGGAAATATTAATAAGCAGGCAGTACTAAAATCATGTAGGTTCTCAGTCATCTCCTTCTAAGGCCCATTCCTAAGCCATCTGTTTTGGTTCATTTTCTTGGTTCCAACATCAAAGGTGACCTGATAACCTAAGTAAATGGTTATTCTCTGACACATCTTGAATCTCAGGCCATCTCCTCCTCTTTTATCCTACAACCGCACAGCTAAGAAAAGAAACATAAATGCTAAGTTATAAAGTAAATGTTTGCCTCCAGCCTATCAATGCCTCTCCCCCTACAAAAAAAAAATTATTTTGATGTCACTTTCCACAAGTATTTGCATAATAACTAGGAAATACCAGAATAATTCTCTTCACATTAGCAGTTAAGTCTCCAAAGCAAACTAGAAATCTCCTAGAGTGCGGCAGAAAGGACAGCACAAAGTGTGTGGCCCCCGCTGCGGAGGCAGCACTGGCGGTATTTAGAATAAATACTTTCTAATACACAAACAAGAATTATTGCAAGGAAAAAATATAAGGAAATAGGCAATAACCTACTACTCATAGGGGCATTTGCACACCTGTTACATAGGTCTCCCTTTTTTCATTTATGTGGAATATTGCAAAGGTGAAAATGTCACAATGCATTTTTCTGTCTGTTTCACAGCTGATGACCATGTGGGGTGTATCTACTTTAAGCTACTTGGGTAGAATGTTCCAATGTAGGGTATCTATGTTTGACACATATAGAAACATTTTGGCTGAATTTCTAACTACAATGAAATGTTTAGGTAGTTGGGTGTGGTCGAATTTAACAGAAAAGACTAAATGCTTTTTGTGTCTGTGTGTATGTCTCTATCTCTGCTTCTCTGTGTGTGTGTGTGTGTGTGTGCATGTGTGTGTGTGTCTGTGTCTGTGTGTCTGTGTGTATGTCTCTATCTCTGCTTCTGTGTGTCTGTGTGTGTGTCTGTGTCTGTGTGTCTGTGTGTGTGAGTGTGTGTGTGTGTGTATGTCTGTGTGTCTGTGTGTGTGTGTGTGTGTGTCTGTGTGTGTGTGTCTGTGTCTGTGTGTCTGTGTCTGTGTGCAGGCACTCTTGCGTGTGTATGTTGAAGCCAGATACTGACTTGAGTATCTTCTATTCCCTTTCCACCACAGTTTTTGAGAAAGAGTCTCTCACTGAACCTGGAGGTTCCTGTTTTGGCTATACTGGCAGGCCAGCAAGCCTCTAAGATCTGCCTGTCTCTGCCTCCCTAGCTTGGGGACTTACAGAGACACACCACCATACCCAATTCTTCTTCTTCTTCTTTTTCTTCATCTCCTCCTTCTCTTCTTCCTTCTCCTTCCCCTTCTTTTGACATGGGTTAGAAATCCAAACTTAGATCTTCATATTTGCACATTAAACATTTCCCCCACCAAACCATCTCCCCAACTCCAAACGCTTCTTCAAAGTCGTAACACCCATTTGCACCTCCATCAGAAGCCAAGTTTACACACTTCATCTTAAATGTCTCGTATCATCCCAGTCAGTTCCATATGCAGTTCCCTGGTCACTAATGAAACTGAAACTTTTGTGTTGATAGTCATTGAGATGCTATTATATAAGATCAACACTCTTATCTGCATTTTTATAGTGACATCTGTCTTTATATTGATTCATAGACCTTCACATATTCTAAGTGTAAAACTCACCAAGAGTATATGTGTAACAGATATGCCCCCTACACTCTGCGACTTGACATCCATTATTTTATGGTATCATTGGCTGTGTTACCTTCATTTCTGTGGCAAATGCTTGACGAAAACAACTGAAGGAGAGAAGAGTTTATTTTCTTGTGTTTACATCCTAACCAAAGCTTCCCCTCTTCCCAGTCCCTCTGCCCACCCCACCCCCAAAAAGGGAGTTTATTTTGGTTCATGGTTGACTTAAGAAGGGTTACAGCCCATCATGGTGGTGAAGTCATTGTGTGAGGAGCATGAGGCAGGAGTCACACTTCATCTGCAGTCAGGAAGCAGAGAAAGATTAACAGTGGTGTTCGGCTCGTTTCCCCTTTATAGCCAGTCCAGCATCCCCAGCCCACAGAATGGTACCACCCCCATCCTGAGAAAGTTTTCCCTCCTCGTTTAAACCTCTCTGGGCACACTGCCAGACACATACCCAGATGTGTGTTTCCTGAGTAACTCTGACTCCCTTCAAGTTGACAGTGAAGTTAACCATCACGTTGTCTAAACGTCATTCTTTCATTTAGTGGTCAAAAAAATCTCACTTGGGTCCTTGGTGGTTGGTGCTTTTGTAATATCATGAAGAAAATGCTTCCTATAGACATTCACAGGGACATTGTCATGTAATCTATCATATGGTTTTCACTGTTTGTGTCTTTATATTAAGATCTGAGATCCATCCAAAGGTAATTTAGACTGCGATGTAGAAGAGGTATCTTTTTTTTCCACTTGGGCATACAATTGACCCAGCATTATCTCTGAGGAGATTTCCCTTCACCAATGTCAAGTATGAACTTGATCATTAATCTGTTATGTGTAGGTTCATTTGCACTCTCTATGCTGGTGATTCAGTGGTCTGTGTTAACATTAATGCCACATTGCTGTAAGTTAGAGTTTGGTCAATTCTGTAGCCGTTTTATGAGAGTGATTCCTTCCACTTTTTCCTTCTTCAAATTCTCTTGACTATTTATGATAGTTTGTGGTTCTGGCTATATTTTAAATTTGACCTGTCAAACCCTAGTACTAACTTTAAGAATGAGTTGGTTAAATCTATATATAATTGTTGTTGTTGTTTTTCAAGATGGTTTCTCTGTGTAACAGCTCTAGCTGTCCTGGAACTAGCTTTGTAGACTAGGTTGGCTTCCAACTCACAGACATCTGCCTGACTCTGCCTCCCAAGTGCAGGGTTTAAAGGTGTGTGCCACCACTGCCCAGATATATATCATTTTTTTAAACCCCTTTATACCATTGAATCTTCCAATCTCTTGGTGTGATGTATCTCACAACTAATTTGGGCTTTCTGCATTTGCTTTCAGGAACATTTAAAATATTTTAGGTGTCAATGATATGCTCGATTTTCTATTTATTAATTTAATATTACTGCTAAATGTAAATGTATTTTAATTGACATTTACTCAGGAACATTACCAAGTTAGCTTTAAAATTCTAATGATCTATATATCATTTTTGTTTCTGCTTCTGGTGAACTGTGTTGAGAATTGTTGATAATGTCTCAACATTCATTACATTTCTAATGAGAGAATTTATTTTTATAACCTTTATTGGCTTCCTAATATTTAGTCGTTTTATTTCCTTTTTCTCATACTGTACTGTCAAGGATTTATCAATTTTATTTTGTTATTTTTCTGTGTCGTTTTGAGACAGGGCCTTGCTTGTAGCCCAAGCTGGCCTCAAATTTGTAGCAATCCTCCTGTCCCTGCCTCTCACCTGCTCAGATCATAGGCATGCACCACAGTGACTAGTTTGGTATTATTATTACTGTCATGTCAGCTATTGCTGTTGTTTATTCTCTTGTTTGAATGGCTGTTGGGGAAGAAGTCTTAATTTGGGGTAATTAGCTTTCTTCCTTATTTTTTCTTTGGAGAATTAATTTATTGTTTTATATTGAACTTCGTGTGGTGTATAACAAAGTCTCACCCAGTGGAAGGCAATCCTGTGGCAGACACTCTTCCCAGTGCTCCACCCCAGACTGACTGATTACCTGAAGATACACAGCCACCTTCTAGTCATCACTCAACTCTGAAGCACTTACCTTTCTTTAGAATTTAATATATGCTTACACTTTTAACCGAATATTCAGCAAAGGATTTTAAAGGGGATGTGGAAATGGGGTTGGTTATCA
>CABHPH010150819.1:22619-40607 GCA_902168325.1 Peromyscus nudipes
AGAGAGAGAGAGAGAGAGAGAGAGAGAGAGAGAGAGAGAGAGAGAGAGAGAGAGAGACTGGGTTATGTGCACATGAGTGCAGAGTCCAGAGAAGCCAGAAGGGGACATCAGATCCCTTGGAGCTGGAGCTACAAACAGTTGTAAGCCACCTAAGGAGAGTGATGGGAACTGAATGCTGGTCCTCTGCAAGGGCAATAGACATTTTAACAGTTGAACTGTCTCTCCAGCCCCCACAGTAACATTTAATGTAACATTGGCTTTCCACTTTTTGCTGAAAGTGCAAGTTTGCTTACGTCATTTTGATGTTTACAGTTCTGTCCTTTATCTATTCAGGAAAGTGAGATGATAAGTGAGGATAATTAGTATCATTCTCTATGATTCACTGAAGATAAATATGTCTTGGGACACTGTACAACTGTCAAGTAATACACAAAAGTGAATAATTACCTCGAGTGATTGATAATATTTTTGCAATAAATGACACTCTGGTATGCACGCAGTCAATTCCGTCTGGTTCTGTTATGTAGCCTTGACAAAGAATCCCTGTTTTTATCTGGCCACACTTCATAAAATCACTGGGCTCTGATAGTCTTTGAGAGTTCATCCTGTCAGACAGCTACCTTCCATGATGTCCGAAAAGCCGTTGTTTTTCTTCCTGTGTCTCTCGGGTTAGAACTTTTCCATTGTCCCTAAGAAATTTTTAACTTGGTAATAAGGTTTTCTTAATTATATTTTTTTCCTGACAGTTCTGAGGACTGAACATAGGGCCTTATGCATGCCAGAGAGTAACTCTACCACTGAGCCATAAATACAACCTTCAATTACATATTTTTAATCTCTTGTTTATATTTTATAATATAATTTCCACTTATAAGTCCATATTTTATTGAACAAATGCAGTTGCCTATCTTAACGTATACTCCAGAGGATGTAAACAAATTAATCATACCTCATATTTAGGAATTATAGTCTATCTACATACATTTCTGTTAAAATCTATTTTAATTAGTTTTAAGTTAGCATACAAAGCTATATATACAAAGTAATGGATTTCATGGTGATATTCTCATACATGTATCATTGTATTTTTCTTACTTGTCCCTTTAACAGCCATCTCTTTCTCCTCTTTCCTGGCCAACATGGTTCCCCTTCTGCCTCTATGTCACATATATTAATCCACTACCCTCCTGGCTTGAACTATATCCATTCAAAGTAGGACTACATGCTGGGGCTGGAAAGTTGGCTCAGTGATTAAGAGTCCTTGCTACTGTTGCAGAGGACCTAGGTTTGTCTCCCAAACTCAGATGGAAGATTAGAACTCTCCATAACTCCAGTTTCAGGGTATTCAGTCCCCTCTTCTGGCCTCCTTAGGCACCAAGCACATATGCAGTGCATTCACATACTCACAAGCAAAACACTTGGACACATTAAAATAAAAACAAATGAACAAATCTTTCTTAACTAAGTAGTAGTACATGCTATAATCAAGAATAATCTACTAAAATATCTGTCATCACACTTAATCCATTGACTTCTAGCTCCTTATCACATAGTAATCTCCATCTTGTAATAACATATTAGGAAGTCTCCTGCTGCTGTGTAACAGTTTCCTCAGAGGTAAAACCTTCCACCTTGGAGTGAAACTCAGCAAGATACAGGATGGTAGAAGGGAGGTGAGACAACAGGATGTTCTAAGGGCAAGTGAAACATCCACCCTGCAGGGAGGCTCCTTAAGATTAGGAAGAGAACAACTCAAAGGCTTCAGGAAGTCCCTGAAACTGAATAAATTCATTAAGACACTCCTTTCTGAAGCATATATAAGCAGTAAAGACTGCTGGAAGGCACTCTTAGACAAGCCCAGCTGCCAGGAAGAGATTGAGACAAGATGAGCTGCCTGCAAGAAGCTCAGAGCCCAAGCTGCCTGCAAGAGACTCTCTCTAACCTGTTGAGGTGCCTGCGGCTGCGCAGTATGTTCCAGGTTTCGAGCTTTTATGGACTGTCACCCATGCTGGGGTGGGTTTAATGATGTAGCTGTCTTCAAGTCATTTTTGCTTCTG
This sequence comes from Peromyscus nudipes, assembly GCA_902168325.1. Taxonomy (NCBI): domain Eukaryota; kingdom Metazoa; phylum Chordata; class Mammalia; order Rodentia; family Cricetidae; genus Peromyscus; species Peromyscus nudipes. The sequence continues at coordinate 24,677 of CABHPH010150819.1, forward strand.
TAGGTAACCCCTCACCCATATTAATCTAAGCAACCACAATTATCGTCATTGATTCATCAAGTTGGACTTTGGTAGTGTCCTTACTTTGACCTGTCATCAGTTCCCTATCTGGAGTGACTAGACATTTGTTCCCATCTCCCTGAGAATAGTGTCACACAACATATGTTTATGAAAATTTTAAGAAATTTTCTAGTTCCGTCCATTTGCCTGCAAATTTCATACTGTCATTGTTTTTCTCTGCTGAGTAATACTCCATTGTGTATATGTACCACATTTTCTTAATCCATTCTTCAGTTGATGAGCCTCTAGGTTGTTTCCAGGTTCTAACTATTATGAATAATGCTGCTATGAACATAGTTGAGCATGTATCTTTGTGGTATTATTGAGCATTCCTTGGGTATATGCCCAAGAGTGGTATGGCTGGGTCTTAAGATAGATTGATTCCCAATTTTCTGAGAAACTGCCATACTGATTTCCACAGTGGTTGTACAAGCTCGCATTCCCACCAACAGTGGAGGAGTGTTCTCTTTGCTCCGCATCCTCTCCAACATTGACTGCCATTAGTGTTTTTGATCAGAGCCATTCTGACAAGTGTAAGGTGGTATCTCAGAGTCGTTTTGATTTGCATTTCTCTGATGACTAAGGATGTTAAGATATAAACAAAAACTCTTTACTACACATTCCTTATTCTTGAATTTCAACTATGTTTTTTCTTGCCCTTTCTAAACTCAGAATTTTTCTATGCACTAGGTGGAAACCTATACTATGAATATATGTGTGAACTGTTTCAAAGTTTCTTTTATCAGTAGAGACCTGCTCTCAATCTTCCTATCCCCCACATTTATCCTCCAGAGCAGTGGTTCTCAACCTTCCTAATGTTGGTACTCTTTAATACAGTTCCTCATATTGTGGTGATCATCCCAACCATAAAATTATTTCATCACTACTTCATAACTGTAGTTTTGCTACTATTATGAATTATAATGTAAATATCTGATATACAGGATATCTGATATGTGATTCTCCCAAAGGGGTCATGCTGTGGGATGGTCTGTATGTCAAATTGCTCTGATTGGTCAATAAATAAAACACTGATTGGCCAGTGGCCAAGCAGGAAGTATAGGCGAGACTAACAGAGAAGAGAACTGAGAGAACAGGAAAGGGAGGGAGACACTGCCAGTCGCCGCCATGACAAGCTGCATGTGAAGATGCCGGTAAGCCACAAGCCACGTGGCAAGGTATAGACTTGTAGAAATGGGTTAATTTAAGATATAAGAACAGTTAGCAAGAAGCCTGCCACAGCCATACAGTTTGTAAGCAATATAAGTCTCTGTGTTTACTTGGTTGGGTCTGAGCGGCTGTGGGACTGGCAAGTGACAGAGATTTGTCCTGATTGTGGGCTACGCAGGAAAACTCTAGCAACAGGGTCATAACTCACAGGTTGAGCACCACTGCTCTAGAGTCTCACTCTACAGTTTTCTGACTAGAACCCATGAACAAGCAAGCTACATGGCCAATGAACTAACTAAGCTTTCCCAGCACCAAAATTATATTCATCCAGAGCAGTAAGTTGCAGCTGATTCTAAAAGTTACTTTTAAATCCTTGTCCAAGATCTATAATCTTTTGTGTTCATAAATTCTAAGACATTTTCAATGTCTTAACTCTCCTTTTTGAATTGTATAACAGTTGGCCTTGTTAATCACAAAATAATCAAAAAATTCTGTGGCATGAGACCCCTGTCAGAACCCTTAAGAACTGAAGAGCTACATGGCTTCTCACAGTAGCATTCTCAGTGGCCACTCACCCCTCTTTGGAACTCTTCTAATCTCACACCTGCATCCCACCCACATCCTCTGCTAGACCCTTTATTAGATTTTCCTCCTACCCCACAGATGATCTGGCCTGTAGAGAGTCCTTGGGTGGTTTAGAATGTTTGCAGTTGAGTGTACTACTAAATATAATTTGAGAATTCAGTATTAAGGAACACATGCTCATCAATGCAAGTTTCAATAGCAATGTCAATTTTTCAAAAAGAAAATCAGAATCATAGCCTCCACTTAGAATCATTTTTTACTTACTTTTGAATCTGTTCAGAATTTGAGTAGGAAATATAGTTCCTATTTAAGATCCCTTAAGATCTTTCTCTTTGTGTGTCTCTGTGTCTCTCTGTGTCTCTCTGTCTCTGTCTCTGATGTCCCTCTGTTTCTGTTTCTCTCTCTCTTTCTCTCTCTCTCTCTCTCTCTCTCTCTCTCTCTCGTGTGTGTGTGTGTGTGTGTGTGTGTGTGTGTGTGTGGTGTACATTTATATGTATGCCCATGTGTAATGTGGTAGTTATTTCTAGTGTGTAGAGGGCAGAAGTCAACATCAGATGTGTTCCTCATTAGCTCCCCCACCTTGTTTTTGAGACAGTGTCTCTCACTGGACCTGGAACTCACCAACTAAGCAAGATTGGCTGACCAATGAACTCCAGTGATCCATTTCTCTCTGCACCTCCCACCCAGTATTGTACTGCCATGCCCAGGCTTTATGTGGGTGCTCAAATCTTCATGCTCAGTTACCTACTGAGCTGTCTCCCCAGCCCCAGATTCCTTGATACCTTTCATAAACTTCTCTTGTCTGATGTCTACCTTTTCAGTGATATTCCATGGCTCTAAGACTACCCACTATGGGACTTATGGTATGAACCCCACACATGCTCATTTTCGTTCTTACATTGAACATGTGAAGACTTCCATGCTGGCAAGAATTTGGAAAAAAAAAACTCACCCAAATTGTAGTGAGGAAGTCTTTTTAAAAGTAGCAACCATTTCTTCAGCAAGACTTCTCTGGCTGCCCTTCCTAAACTGTCCCTCCTCCTCCAGAAACTGTCCATCGCAGATGGACAGATCTCAATTTTCCAGGTGTTTTTATTGGCTTTTCATGTCCTCCTCCATGAGGATAGCAAGGGAACAGACACTCCAGTCCCAGGCTCTTCTGTGTGTTCACGGTTCAGAAAACTGATGCACGCTCCTCACCCAATAGATATTGTTGGTTCACATAGAGCAGCAGTTCTCAACCTGTGGGTCTCGACCCCTTTGGGGTCGACCACCTAAGAGCATCAGAAAACATAAATATTTGCATTACAATTATAACAGTAGCAAAATTAGTTATAAAATAGCAATGAAAATAATTTTATGGTTGGAGGTCATCACAACATGAGGAACTGTATTAAAGAGTCACGGCATTAGGAAGGCTGAGAACCACTGACATAGAACAACAAAATGAAGCATCAGTTGTATAGTTATTGAACAACTATTGTGTGCCAAGGACTTTGGTGGATGTTTGTGGTCTTTTTAAGAGCTTAATTGAAGTACAATTTATATACCATAAAGCTAACCCTTTTAAAACATATGATACCATTTTTCTAATATATTTAGTGTTATGTAACAGTAACTATAACCTAAGTTTAGAATTGTTCCAAAGATTTTCTTTTATTTCTATTTTTTGATGTTTGGTGTGTGTGTGTGTGTGTGTGTGTGTGTGTGTGTACTCCCTAGCTCTAGCTCTTTGGAGGAGTCTCAGAAAGGCACTACTTACACCCTACCAGGTACACCAGCCACAGAGGAGAGGAGGGTGATAAAGGTCTATCACATGTTGTTGGGGAAATAAACTGCCTAAATTTCACATATAAGTGGAATCAAACCACTGATTTTATGATTATCAACTGACCTCACTACTCACTGTTACAGACACAGTTAATTTTATTTGTGTGTCTGTGTGTGTGTGTGTGTGTGTGTGCACGCACGCAAATACCCACAGATACAAGAAAAGGGTATCAGATCTCCTGAAGTAGAAGTTGCAGGTGTTAGTGAGTCACCTAACATGAGTGCTGGGAACCAAGTTCCAGTCCTCTGCAAGAGCAACAAGTACTCTTAACAACTGAGCCATCTCTCCAGCCCCACTTGAGAATATTTTTATCCTTTCTAAAATGAGCTTTTGTGTCCATTAGCATCCATCTCCTATCCACTCTACTTTCTCCAGCTCTAGGCAACCACTGCTATATTTTTTATCTCTACAAATTTGTCTTTTGTAGACGTTTTGTATGTGAGATTGTATAGTGTATGATCTTTTTCACAGGCTCCTTTAACTTATCATAATGCTTTTTTAGGTTTGTCGAGACGTGATGTGTATCCATATTTCATTTATTCTAATGCTGAAAATTCTCATTCCCTGGATATGCCCAATTTTGCTCATACAGACTTCAGTGAACAGGTTGTTTCCATTTGAGGAGGGAACTTGATGACAGGTTGTGTGTGGACAGGTATCTTCATTTCTCTTGAATAGCCAGATACATGGGAGTTAAAATACTGGATCACATGGCGCCTTTAAAGAATTGTTAAGCCTTTTGCTTAACCAGGTGCGTCAGTCTATAATCCCACCAGCAGTGTACGTTGGTCCAACACCTCTTATTGTGCCTGAGGTGTAACCCTTTGGGTTGATGCTGTGAAGTGTTATGTCATTGACTTTCTCCACATTTCTCTATCAATGACATGGAGCATCTTTTCCTGGGGTCTTCAGCCCCTCGTACTTTCTTTACAGAAATGCTTACTTACCTCTATAGTGAATTTCACAATTGGAATTTTATATTTCAATTTAAAGTTATTTATGTATTCAGAATAATTGTTTATTAGTTTATGGTTCTCAAATGTTTTCTACATTATTTAGCTCATCTTTCGTAATTGTTCCCTTGAAACACAGAAGTATATAATTTTTAAGAGGCTCAATTTCTCTTCTCTATTTGTATTTTTAGAATTATTATTAGCCGGGCAGTGGTAGCACACTCCTTTAATCCCAGCACTCAGGAGGCAGAGCCAATTGGATCTCTGTGAGTTCAAGACCTACCTGGACTACAGAGTGAGTTCTCCAGGAAAGGCTCAAAGCTACACAGAGAAACCCTGTCTCAAAAAACCAAAAAAAAAAAAGAATTATTATTAAGATTATTGCTTAACCCAAAGTCACAAAGACTTCTTATTGCTTTTCTCTAAGCATGTTATCATTTCAGCTCCCACATTTAGGTCTAGGAGCCATTTTATGTTATGGGTATGGTATGAGGTAAGGATTCAAGTTACATTTTTTGCATATGAATACCCAGTTGTCTAACCATTTAGTAGATATATTATCCTTTCTCCATCTTGATTTCATCAAAAAAAAAAAAAGGGAAGGGCTAGGACGATGTCTCGGTGGGTAAAGTGCTTACTGTGCAAGCTTGAGGACTGGATTCAGATCCTCAGAGCACACATAAAAATCTGGAGGGGCGTGGCCACGCAGGGAAGCGGGAGACAGAGACCCCCCAGCATAGCACTGACTATGCAGATTAGCTGAAATGGCTCAGTCTGGGTTCAGCAAGAGACTCTGCCTCAATCTGTAAAGTGGAAAGCAATTGGTAAGGACAAAAGACTTCAACCTCGGGTGTCCATTCACATGTATGTGCTCATACATATACATACACACATGCATCCACACTCATGGGAATACACACACATGCATGCACACATACATATGCAAAAATAAAGTCATAGATAAAAATTTTTTGGAAGATTTAAATCAATAGGATGTAGACATGGAGGCTTATTTCAGGTCTCTTTCTTTCCCTCATTGTTCTGTATGTCTGTGTCAACTGTCCCTTCTTAGCCTTCTGACCAAGCCCACATCTGGTATCCCGGTGTCATGATGCTAGGACCCCTGGTTGCTCTCTGGTAAGCCTGTAAGCTTTCAAGTACATACGTGATTCTTCCATTTTTGCTTTGTTTTGTTTTGTTTTAAGATATTTTGGTTCTCTGGGCTCTACTACATTTCCATATGAATTTTAGGATTGCTTGAAAGAAATCAGCTGGTATTTTTGTGGCCATTCTTCTAGATATGTACATCAGAGAGGACTGGATCATCATCTTAATAATAGTAAATCTTCTAAGCAATAAACACGGATAAACTTTTTATTTATTTGGATCCTCTTTAATTTCTTTTAGGAATGTCTTATACATTTTATTTGATTTTTTATTGGTTTGGGGCTTGGGAAGGAGTTGTTCTTCTAGGGGATGGTGTGTGTGTGTGTGTGTGTGTGTGTGTGTGTGTGTGTGGTGTGTACTCCAAACACTAGTATTCAGACCCAGAGCCTTACACATGCTAGCCAAGCACTCTACCACTGAGCTATATCCCCAGCCCTATAGTTCACAGCATAAATATTTTACACTTTATTTTTTAATTTATCCTGAAGTATTTATTCTTTTGACATTATTTTCATTATATTTTATTATGCTATATTTTTAACATCTAGCTCACAATATTCCTCTTGCTCAGATGTATAAATATGTGCGTTTCTCATTGGTCTTATATTCCACAGCCTCGATGATCTTGTACATACTGCTACGTGCTCTGTGATTCTATCGCTAGTCTTCCCAAGACTGGGGCACAGACAACATTGCTACAGTATTCATACAGATGATGCCAAAAATAGGAAAGAGGAATTCTGACATGTGCAGAAATTGAGAAAAAAAATCATAAGCAGACAAGTTGTAGAGCAGAAATAGATAACTCGGGTTCTGGCCTTTTTCTTCTTATGCTTAACAAATTATTTCTAGCATTACCAATCAGCGAGTAATAGTTTTACCTATTTGTACATTACATGCCACATCTGTCTGTTTTATTATATCAATCTGCAAAATCCCTATCATTCAAATAGTCCTAAAATCACTTAATGCTTCATAATGCCCTATTCAATTCACTTTCCAAAAGCAAAAACTACAGGGTTAGGAATATGGTTCTGTGGGTAAAGGGCTTGCTACACAAACATGAAGCCCTGAATTCAGATCCCAGTACAAAAAAAAAATAAAAACAAACAGACAAAAACCAAGCATGATACCTCGTGCCTGTGTGCCTGGAATCCCCAGGTGACAAGGCTCTCTCTCCGGCAAGCCAGTCTAGCCAGTCAGCGATGTCTGGATTCAGTAATTGATTTTGTTTCCAAAATAAGGTAAAGAGCAATAGAGGAAGACACTGGACATAGGCTTCTGGCCTCCACACTCATGTGCGTGGATGTGTATACCTATGCATGAACACACAAAAGTAAAAACTGCTGCTTATCATAAGAAGAAAACAGTTTTTTTTAAGTCTCTTTGAAAGATCAACTTAAGTGGTGCCTGAAGTGAGGTGAAAAGGGAATGAATTATTAAACATTCACATAGTTCTAATCCACTTTTAATTTTTTTTTAATTATGTGTCTGTGCATGGGTGTGTGCACATGTGTGTAGGTGCCCTCAGAGGCCGGAAGAGGGAGTCAGAGCCCCTGAAGCTGGAGTTACAGGCAGTTAAGAGCTGTCTATACAGTATGTACCCTGAAGCACACTCCACATCCCTCCAACCCTTTGTTTTCACTTGCTTCATATTAAATGGAATTTTGGATATTGGGGCAGTTGATAGAACTGTGGGGCGTGGCATAACAGAAATGTTGACAATCAACGAAAGGTCAAAGAGGGTCCAGAATGAGAATTAAATGAATGTGTGTGGTGTGAAACTTTCATTTCCTGGGGTTTCATTCAGAAATTTAGCTAGTCCACCAGTTCAACACTCAAGACGGTAAGGGGCTGTGTGTGGTAGCGACATTAAATCCAAGCAATGCTGTACTGAATTTCGGCAGCTCTTTCAAGCAGGTTCAAGCTGGAGTACACTGGAAAGAACGGTGTGCCTCCACTCGGTATAACAAACAAACCCCTTGGCTATACCCACTTCCACACTGGGTGTTGACTTGAGGCTCTTGGAAAAGGGAAACGTGCTACATTACAATTTCAAAAATAGAGATTGAAAATTAATGCATCAAAGAGCACGTTGTTTGGGCCTTTTGTCTAAAGGGCAAGTGCAGATAAATAGGAATTTGGAACTGCTGTGCCATATATAGGGATTTGTTTCCAGCACACAACTCCAAAGAAAACAGTGCATTCAGATGGTAATGAAGAGAGGGCCTGGGTGTAGATAATAGTGTGTTAAACTTGGATGGGCTAATTGTGCGTTTTCATGTGAATCAGCCTCCTGCTAAGACTCATTAGGAATGCACATTGAAGATATAGACAAGTGTGCCGCCTTTTAATCAAGTGTCTTATTTCTCACAACTATTAGTATTGTGAGCATTCTGGTAAGTGCAATTTTTGGCTGAAACTTAATTGTGAAGCCTGGAAGCCTGATTCTGTTTCAAAGCTGTAGGACTATCTCCACATGGGGGTGAGTGGGAGGAAACTGGGGGCTGGGGGAGTGGACTAGAATAGGAATTGATCAATTTCTTTCTTTTCTCTTAACTAAATAAGCTGAATGCTTCTTAACTTGGAACCCATACAAATCCCTCCACAAAATATCAGTCTACAGATGGTGCCAGGGAAGTGCCGGCAGCGACCGCGGCAGCGATGCTTAGGAGATGCAAGAGGGTGATAGGAAGCGTGAGGAGCCCAGCGCTCCAGCATTACCTCAGATAGAGTGAAGCAGACACAGGACAACTGGGACCTAGAACAGCAAAAAAGTACTCATGTGATTCTTATCAGAGACACAGCAGGAGAGCCGCACATAAGTAAGATCATTAAGAAATTAAGATCAGCCGGGCAGCGGTGGCGCACGCCTTTAATCCCAGCACTTGGGAGGCAGAGCCAGGTGGATCTCTGTGAGTTCAAGGCCAGCCTGGTCTACAGAGCGAGATCCAGGACCGGCACCAAAACTACACGGAGAAACCCTGTCGGAGGGGCGGGGGGGAAGAGTTAAGATCAGCCGTGTGTGATGGTGCATGCCTTTAAGCCCAGCACTTGGAAGATAGAGGCAGGCAGATCTCTGTGAATTCAAGGCCAGCCTGGTCTACAAAGTGAGTTCCAGGATAGCCAGTGCTATACAGAGAAATGCTGTCTCAAAAAAAAAAAAAATTAAAATCAGACTGGAGAAATGACTCCATAGTTAGGAATACTTGCTGCTCTTGCAGAGGACCAGGGTGCAATTCCCAGCATCCACATTAAGTGACTCACAATCACCTATACTCCAGCTCCAAGGGAATCCAATGCCCTCTGCTGACTTCCATGGTCACCCACACTCACATGCATATATCCACACAAAAACACACATACAAAAACACAGAGAAACCCTGTCTCAGAAAAAAAATTGAAACAAAAGAAATTAAAATCTAAGTGGGTAGATTTTTTTAATCCTAAACCTCCTTGCAAAAGAACATTATCTCTTTTTTTTCTAATTTATGTTATACACACTTCTAAGAGGCAAACACTTAAATTTGGCTGCATTTGATTCTATAGCATATTCAAAGGTAAATTTTTGTTAAGACTGCCACAAATGCTTTATCTTAACACCTACATCTAAATCCTTAAATTGTATCTGTAGGACTGTGTGGTAGTGGCACGGTTACCACATATCCCCACATGACTCTCATTCCCAGCATCCTGTCTAGAGTGGATGATGGACCACAGGGAGAATGTTACTGGTAGAGGGGTAAAGAGACATGGAGGCTGAAGTCTTGCTAGGATTTCAAGGGAAGAATCAAGGCAGGCTTCCTTCCGAGGAACCTAGAGTAAAAGATAAGGTTTGTCTCTCTTCCATCTGGAGCAAAGTTCATACAGAGAGCAGAGTGACTGAGCATCAAGGTCTTCCAAGGATGGACAGCACACGTCCATCTACTTATTGTGGCCTTTAGAGCAGCTTGCCCACCCAAGACTGGCACTAAACCTTGCACTCTGCTAGCCGCTAGTGAGGGGGTCAGCTAAATAAAGAGTAACGTATGAGCAAATGAGAAATAAGACAATTGTCCCAACTTAGAAGGTTCCAGCCCAAGAGAAAAGACTAGCAAATCTGAACATGTAAATGCAGTTAGTTATTGCCCACTATACTGGAGAGTACAGATTCTGGGTGTCTGAATCCAATTTAATCCCATAGTTCCATATGAGTTATAGTTTTGTAGATTTTAATTTAGACTTCCTAAAATAATTTTGCCATTTTTCAATGAAATGTATTAAAAAGAAGTTTAGCCATTTTTCTAAGTCCTGTGGGTACTCATTTTACAACACTCAGAACTATAAAAGTGGGGCTGGAAATATGGCTCAGCAATTAAGGGCACTTCCAGAGAACCCAAGTTCAGTTTCCAGCATCCACTTAGGGCAGCTCACAACCATATGTTAACTCCAGCTCCAAGGGATCTAATGGGATCTGATGCCCTCTTCTGGCCTCTGTGGGCACCTGCACTTGAGTGTACACACACACACACACACACACACACACACATAAAAATAATTTTAAACAGTTTGAGAACTGCAAGAGTGAAAGTGACAGCCTCGTTTTCACGTCCAGGTCCAGATCTACCTCCATACTTCCAGCTTTGATTTCATGTCACCTGCCACATTTTCAGAACCTTTACAATTGTTTTCCTTGATTCTCCCCAAAATCATATCCACACTTTAATAGAAAATCTGAACAACAAGAATGGTTGGCACTTGTGGTTCTCAGGAAACCCCTTTCCCATGAAGCCTGTTCACACTGAGTTCTGCTCTGCAAAGGCAGATAGCCTTTGGTTACCCCCATAACATCATTTAGCATCATGTGGAGACTCACATAATGAGACCCTAAGATACAAGAGATTTGATTAATCTCAATGATTTATCAACTTAGAAATTCCATTTTTGCTTTGCTTTGGCTCCTAACTGTTTTTGTCTGTTTGTTTATTTGTTTGTAGGGTCTTACTATGTAGCCATGACTAGTCTGAAATTCACTATATAGAAAAGGATACCCTCATACTCACAACCATCTTCCTGCTTCAGACTCCTTGTGCTGAGATTACCAGTTTGCACCATCATGCCTGGCCTAGAGTTCTCTATGAGAAGCAGCAAACAGCATGGAGCACTGCGAACAGTCTGGTCAATAAAACAGAAGAAATCTCGATTCCAATTCAAGAAATGCAACTAATTATGCTTTATCATCAGAATTGTTCCCAAACTTCTTTGAAGTCAAGATAGAAGTTTCCATTTTAAAACTGAGAAACCACAGAAGCTCCTTAATGAGATTTTTATCTTGTTAACAAAATTTTAGTGAAAGTGCCCACATAAAAGCTAAACAGATTAAAGGGTGAATAACGTTCCCACCATTATCTTCAACAGCAGATTCATAATAACTATTTCAACTTTGTTAACAAATCATGTCTCTTTCCTCTTGGCTTCTGTTCACTTATTTATGTTTAATTTGACTTCCAGCTGCACCGCCCCTCTTCTTCAAATGAAGAAAACTCACACAGGCCTGCCCAAAGAGAATCCTTTCTACAGGGAACAAAGGGATGTAGGCAGAGTACATAAAATGTAGCAATTATGCACGCCAGACCTACCAGGAGGGAAAATCCTGTTTGCGTTTGGCTTCCTTACAAGTTTTATAAAAACATTCTTTAGTAAGAAATGGAATAGAAGAACAATGCACTAGTTTAATAACTGCTGTACCCAGGCTTCAGGGTTAGAATTTGTAGGGAGTAACCACCATCACTGAGATTAAGGCCCTGCGGCAATGAAGGGGAGATTGTGAATGTAGTTCTAGCTCATCATTTAAAATAGCTGCTAGGCTGCCACTAATAATAAGAGAAGTTCCCGTCTTGCCATATACAAATACAACCATCAGCAAATGCTCTAAGTATGCAAAACTTTGCCAGAAAAGAATTTGTGTCTGTTACATCCTTTGAGAAACTTACACAACATTTATCGTTTGGGGAATCTACATGGACTTGTGTTTATTTGTTTAATGTCTGGTTTCTTATTAGGAAGTTAATGGCTCATCAAAATAGCCACTATAATGTACATCCAGTAGGTATCCAGTGCACACAGTGATTACCTCAACTGAACGAATGAGCGGAAGAACAAATGAATGAAGGGCATGTCATCATCGCCTTCTGTCACCACATTCCTTCCTTTCCTGTCTTATATATTTTTACAACATCTAATAAACTTTAATTTCACATTCCTTGAGTGACCGGTGAGGTCTTCCTAAAACACAAACATGTCAGTGTCGCAGTATGAAGGGTAATGTAGAGGCTGAAAACTCAAGATTGACACATTGAAGAAGCCAGATGGGCAAAACCCTTTTCCGCTTGGACTTCATCTGAGAAACGGAGCAGGCGCCAGAGAAACCAAACTCTACAGCCATGAAAATAAATGGTGGGGGCTAGGTCAAGGCCCTACAAAGGGTTATCCACCTCATAGCTCCGTACTCCAGGGCTCATCCAAAGCTCACTAGCTTCCTCCCATCTCGGGGAGTGCTTTTCCTTTCTGTTATTTTTGTACATGTATGTATGGTTGGGGATGGGGTACCATGGTTTGTGCAAGTGAGGTTCAAGGACTACCTGTAAAAGCCTTGGCACTATCTTCAACAGCAGATTCAAAGTAATCATTCACACTTAAAACACACTTCCTTCCTCTGTTTGCTTCTCTATGTTTCATTTGACTTCCCGCTGTGGTGACTCTTCTTCCTCAAATGAGGAAAGTCCACACAGGTGTACCCAAGGAGAATCTTGTCTACAGTGAACAGAAGGATCTAGAATCTAGATTCTAGATGGTGTAGATCAAATGTGGCAGTTAGACAGGTCTGGCCTTCCCCTTCCTGGGTCCCAGGGACTGAACTCAGGTTCTCGGGCTTAGGGACGACAACTACTGTGCCATCTCACGGGCATGCTTCCCTTTCTTACCAAACTGGCTCTATGTCTACTTCTAACCACGTGTCCCTGGTGTAATCCTTTGACCTAAGACACAAGATCCTGGAATCGGATGCCCTCTGAACACAAATCCATGGCCTGGCACTAAGCATGGTTTCCCTTTTCCTTCTCTTTCATCTTTTTTAGATACTAGCTAGAAGTCTTCTTATGCTTTCCCTGACACTCTGGGCTTCCTCACTGTTTCTCTGACCTCCATGCCTGGCTTTAAAGGCGTGGTTTTTTCTCCACCTCCATCCTCTTGGCAGCTGCTGGAATTTTCAGCTTGCCTGTCCTATTGATTTTGGTTGGTTGGTTGGTTTGGTTTGGTTTTTTTGGGGAGTGGGCGTGGTTTGGTTTGGTTTGATTGTTTGTTTCTCAAACTTTAAATGAATTGTCCTCAGGCTTCCTTTTGAGTCTGATTTTAAATTATTTTATTAATGAGACTAAAAGGACTGGTTGGGCACAAAACACCCAAGACCAAGTTCTCAGCACAAAGGAGATTTATTTGCCCCAGAGGGACAGAAGAAGGGGAATAAGAGACAAAGGCAGAAGATAAAGGATGAAGGAGAAAAAAAGAACAAGGGAAAGAGGAATAGATATTTGCCCCGGAACAAAGGACGTCCTCTGAATAGAGAGGAGACAGACGTGGCCCATAGGAAAATGGCAGTTTACACAGGGAAAGGGGAAAAACCGGTGTTAGGATGAGTTAGTTTGTTGTGATTGGGCATGTTAATTAGGGCAGCCAACAGGGGGCTTTTGATTGCTGGACTTCAATACTTTGACAGCTGGACCTTGGTAGTCAGCCTCAGGAGGAGGAAGTGGCCAAATAAGAGAATAGACCTTGGTGGCTAGCTTTGGGAATATAATCTAACAATTTTTAGCAAGAAAGAGGGGATGGGAGAGAAGGTCAAGGCCTGCCAGAGTCATATTTGCCATGCTTGGGCCTACTAGAGCCCTCCAGGACTAAGACAAAAAGAGATCTCTATTTTCTGGAAACAACACTTCAACTCAGACCTTTTCTCCTCATCCTCGTCTTCTTGGGTACACCCTGTCCTTTCTCAGTCAGGGTTTCAAAAGAGAATGGAGACAACACTAGTCAATTCCTACACCAGGTAAACTCACTCCTCTCTTGTGCATCTAGACTGAGGATAGCTACATACCAACTTTTCGAGGGTTAGGAAAGTAATTACCCTACTTGTTCCATGTAATGGTGAATTCTCTTAAGGAAGCTCAGCAGAGAAAGACTAGCGCAGGTAAGTGACATGGAGCTGCCTGCTCCATTCTCTCAGAACACGTCTTCATATTCTTGGCTATTATCCAAGTTGGGCTCTCTGTAGCCACCCCATGGGTCCTCACATTTCTTGGCACATCTTTTGTCCATCTCTTTACATAAAATCTTCCTTCGGTCCTTGAGGTGAATATTTCTTTGGCTGAGCCAGGAGAAATTTCACCTCTTCTTTGGGCTTCCTAGATATGGTTATGCTTGATTACACTTAGCTTTCTATTGCAGATATTTTTGTATGTTTTTAAATTTCTCCTGTGAGTCTCTTGAAGGCTGAACTTTTTTGTCCATAGAACATCGTGTCTCTTGCAGAGTAGACAATGCTGGGTGCAGAGGACAGACAATGATGTTACCAAGGGAAAGGTCTACGTAGCACAGCAGAGCCAGGCAAAGATGCAGGAGGAGCTGCACTTGCCCTCTAATGCAGGTGGGCATCTTCCTACCACTTCCTGGCTTATGTAACTCATGTAGTCATCAGTGTCGTGGCGAGAAGTTAAGTGGGAGAATATGTCAAGGGGTCGTTATTTAATTCCTCTTTGCAGATAGGTATTCTTAATTAAAATATAGGGATATAGGAGAGATAGTTAAGAGTGCTTACTGCTCTCCCAGAGGACCTGAGTTTGGTTCCCAGCAGCTGTACTGGGTGTGGCTCACAACTACCTCTAACTCCAGCTCCAGGGGATCTAATAATCCAGTGCCCTCTTCTGGCTTCCATGGGCACCCACACACATACACACAAATAAATAAATAAATGATAAACCTTTAAAATATAAGGATGCACACATGCTCATACTCACACACATACATAAATAATAAACTTTAAAATATAAGGACACGCATACACACACATGCATTTTCTATGTCATAGATTACATTCCTCACTTACCAGTTCTATTCTAGAAAAAGTGATTGGCATAATTTAGAAAAGGATGAGACACTTTCTTTCAAGATTTGATTATAACACTGGCCTTCAAAATACAGAATGTTCCCTCTGACCTTGGTTGAGACTCATATTATTGAGTATCTATCCATTTGTTACCCAGCTTTACAGATATTTAACAACCATTCATTATTATATGATCAGATGATATCTATATGCTCTGTCTCTACATACAAATTTATGTAAAGATATGTATCAATATATACTCATGCATACATATCAGTGTAACTTGAATGTATAATTTTATTTTTTATTTGTGTGTGTATGTGTGTCTGCATGAGTTTATGTGTACCACATGTGTGCAGGAGCATGTGGAAGCCAAAAGAAGGCACTGAATCCCCTAGAACTGGAGTTACAAGTGTTTATGAGCCACCATGTAGATGCTGGGAGCTGAAGGTCCCTCTACAAGATCAGTAAATGCTTCTGGCCACTGAACCATCTCTCTGGGCCCCAATTTCCATTTTATAAGCAGTGTGAATTTTCATGAAGTTCACTGTAACATACTTCTCATGCCTACAAAGCTGCTTGTGGTGCTATCTTATTATAAAATGCCTTCCTGGAACATTCCATACCTGATATTCAGTAAGCAATTGCTGCAGTACATTAAATGTCCCCCAATGACTATAAAGAAAGGGGAGCGTGCATTTTTAAGCACTTTAAGAATCAGAATGTAAATCAATCACTGTAAGTATACAACAGCCTGTGGCTTTATACTAAATTTTGCTGTTGGCTGGAGGTTGTTTGCTAACCACACTTAGAAAGGTGTTCAATGCTTTTTAAATGTTTTCTTTACTTCTGAGAATTCATGCATTTATATAATTAAATATAATAATATACACCACAGTTGTACCATAAATCTCAGCACACCCCTAATTCCATGTCATATTCATATGTATTTGGATATATACATATACATATATATCCCACTAAGTCCAGTTAATGCTGCTCACATGTACACAGGTGTGAAGCCATCTA
>CABHPH010150820.1:0-18402 GCA_902168325.1 Peromyscus nudipes
AGGCACAGGATTCTCTGGAGCTGGAGTTAACAGATGCCTGGGAGCCATGTAATGTGGTCAATGGGAATCCTCTGGAAAAGTAGCTAGCAAGCACTCTTAACCCTCAAGCCATCTCTTCAGCTTTCAATATTTCCACTTCAGATTCTGGAGTATCTCTAACCTTCAAGCCTTGCTCACTGCAATGCCTCTCTCATAAACCTCATCCACAAAACAAACTGTTCAACTTGAAAGTTCTTTCTATCCCCATAAAGACTGTTTGGAAGCTGACTTAGCTCAGGAAGTAGCCTGGAGGGATGGTGACTCCTATTTTACCAATATCAGAGTCCCTTGAAGAGTTTATTTAAACCCAAGCTTGCATGTCTTACAGTTCCAGGTGACATCCCTGAGAACTACCGTCTTACTAATGGCTCCTCCTCTTCTCTGCTCTACACTGGATTCCAAGTCCCCTCCACATCTTAGCCTGGGAGTTCCTTGAAGACAAAGGAGACTAAACTTAACTTCTGGTTCAACATGAAGTTTGTAGAGCATCCTACCAAGCTCCTCTTAACCTTTCCATCTACTTGATTCCATGAGCAGTCCTCATCCCGTGCTCTGCCACATCCCAGCTTCTACCTGTGATCTTCAGATCTGGGCAAACAACAGATTCAGGCTTGCCCACTGTATCAAAGCAGTTCTTTCCCACTGGCCCTTCCTATTCATCCTTACCACCACCACCACCACACCCTTTTTAGCAGACTCTTAATATTAATTTTCAACTTCAAATAATTTTTTTGAACCTCCCCCCTCCAACCCTTCTTAAAAAAAAAAAAAAAAGAGGGGGAGTGGGTTGTGAAGCCCTAGCTGGCCTAGAACTTGCTATGTAAACTATGATGACCTAACTCAAGAGATCTGCCTGCCTCTGTCACCTGAGTTCTGGGATTAAAGGTTTGTGCCTCCATCTTTGACCTGTCTTCAATCAATTTTTACTAAGACTCCAAAGGCAACTGTGTTTTTGAGTGCTGTGTTGTGGGTCATGCCTGCTGCCCTCGCAGGTTGTGGAACACTTTCTTCTCTTTGATTTTCCTGTCAGCAGTGCTGAAACTGTAAAGAGGAGGCACTTCAAATGTCATGGAACCCCACTCAAAAACACCAAGCAGACTGACTTCTTTGTGCCTGTGACCCTGCATGTCCTATCCTTATCACGTGTGTGCCTCTCGTTTCAACAATGACGCACACGCACAAGCACACACACGCCGACATGATGAACCAAGGAGCCAACACGACATTTAACACAGGTGGCTGCCCACGTGTCTAGGACTCTACCTTCATCTGCGCAAGCTGCTGCTGCTGCTGCTGCTGCTGCAACCTGCGGAGAGCCTCTTGCTGCTGCTGCCTCTGGCGCATCAGCTCCTTCTGCCGCTGCAGCTCCAGCTCCTTCCGTTTTCGTTCCGCCTCCTCCTCCTCCATGCGCAGCCGGCTCTCTTCCAGTCGACGCTGGGCTTCCTCCTCTTCCCGGGCCCATTTGGCAGCCTCCTCTTCCTTCCCAGAAGGAAGAGTTAAAGAGAAAAGCAATTTTTTATGAATTGTAGAGGGCTAATCCACACTGCTGTTAAAGGCTTCAATCATGACAATACACAGAAATGACAAAGCCAAAGCCCTGCTTAGGGTGACTTTAGGGAGAAGCAGGTTTTACAGGGTCACAGAGGCCTAGTGTGCTCCAGGATCCAACTTGAACAGATTGTAGAACTGTCACTCGGGTCTGTGGTCAAAGTGCTGATCTCAAAAGGAGCTTACCACCTGTTGCAACAAAGTCTCCTGGAAATGTCATTTCAGTACTACAGGCTGAGCACGCTTTCCAGGGTGCTTCACAAGAAGCCATTATGATCTGGCAAGAACAATAGTTGTAACGAGACTCATCCAGACCTGGAACCAAAGTGACTCCTCAAACTCACTGAACTCCACCGTATGACCCACAGGCCCTAGAGTCTTTTGAAAACCTCTCTCCCTAATTCATCCTTTACCGTCTACTACTTCCCCTTCCCTGCATCCACTCTCTTCCGGCTCACTGTGTCCTCTGGTCCACTCGCTCAGTGCCCAGCGTGCCCTCAACTTTGCAGTTGGGACGCCACACCAACAATGCTCTATCTTGTCCAATAACACTCTGTCCTAAGCTGAGGTTGGCTGTGAACCTCCGAGAGGTAGATTTCCTTTTTATCCTTTCTTTCAAAGACTCCTCCTCATTCATATTAACCACTCCCCTCCCCAGCAAGAAGGACATGTTCCTAAATCTGCTACAAATAAAACCTGTTTCAACCTAACAAGCAACCATTCCTTTCAGCCATCTTTCTTGCAAATAATACTGCATGCCACCTCAAGAGACTTAAAAATTTTGTTTTAAAGCTTCCAAATGTAACTAGGAACAGTCATGATTTATTTAGGACTAGGAGACATCTGCTTGGAGAATTCTATGAAAGACAACCTTTCTACAGTTTCTTTAAAAAAAAAAAAAAAGTTATTTATTTATTACGTATATAGTATTCTGCCTGCATGTGTCCTTGCAGGCCAGAAGAGGGCACCAGATCTCATTACAGATGGTTGTGAGCCACCATGTGGTTGCTGGGAATTGAATTCAGGACCTCTGGAAGAGCAGTCAGTGCTCTTAATCACTGAACAATCTCTCCTGCCTGAAAGACACCCTTTCTAAACAAACAAACAAAAAATAATAGAGAAAAGTCACTCCTTCATTGGACAAGGTTATACAAGAGTCACAACCTGAGGTAAAGAATCCAAAAGCAGAAATCAACCCTCCAAGAGCTAGTATAGAAGGGTATGCAAATGAATGTGAATCCTGACAACATCACTGAGTTAAGGCTAAAGATATTACAGTCAGATCTTCTTGGCATGTGAGGTAAGCATGACATATATTGTTTGAACCACTATAAGGTGGCTATTTCAGTGTTTGTACTTTAAAGTATACTAACTCTGTCATTTACTTCATCACCCACAGATTCTGTGAGCTGCTGAAGATTGAACCATTTCCTAAATTCTTCTATTAATATTTGCTGGGTATGGTGGCACACACCTGTAATCCAAGCACTTGGGAGGCTGAGTCAAATAGATCTCAAGTTCCAGGCCAGACTAGACTACACAGTGACAGACACCTTGCCTCAAAACCTCACCACCTCCCAACCCTGAAAAGGAAGGGGGAAAAAGGTTTTATACTGCATTAGAAATGGCAGGGTTAACCAGCTTACTTAACAGGGGGAAATCATGTCTGGTACTGGAAACCTAGTCCAATTCCAGGGGCTAGTGAGGTCATGGATCTTAGAAAAGAACTTACTATAAACACTTTGCTAGACCAGCGTAATTTCTTACTACAAATTTTAAATCTTCTCCTTATAGCCACAGACAAGGGTAGCTACCATTCCTCATCAAAGAGACCTCTCCTTACAGAAAATGGCGTCCATCCCAGGAAACCACATCTGGACACAATGCAGAGATCAATAGACCATGGGAAGGCCAGGTCCAATGGACACATCTGTAGTACAGCTCTCTCATCTGAAGCACAGTCAACATCTAAGAAGATGGGGCTGCAAGACTGTGAGAGCAGAACCCCAGGAAGTGTGCTGTCAAACAGTCTCTCCTAGAAATGGCTACGAAAACAAGACAGGAATAATGGTAATATCAAGGGACATATTAATATGGAAGAGGGGAAATTTTAAGTGGTCCCACCTGTAGACAAAGAACTACAGGCAACTAACGATTGTTAGAAGGAGAATTAGCCTCTCCCAGGGATGAGCCTTCTTACTGCTTGTCCAATGCAAAGTGGTCAGCTTTGAAACCATATATATATACAAACAACAATACAAGACTCAGCAAGCTGTATTATACACACATACATACATATTTGTGCATTCATGTACATATATACTTCTGTGTATATGGGGGGCATGGAGAGGTTCAAAGGAGGGTACCTGGGAGAGGCTGGAAGGAGGAAAAGTGATAATTCTGTTTTAATTTAAAACATCTTTCAAAAATTTAAGTATGAGAAACTGTCATAGCCAAGGACATAAGGAAGCATGACAGCTAAATGTAATATGATTAGTTAAGAATGTAATCCTGTAGCAGAAAAGGATGTTTAGAAAACTCTTAGGCAATCTGAATAAACAATGGAGTTTTTATAATTAAATGGCCTTATAATTGTAACTAATGTACCATACTAATGTAAAGTATTAATAACAGAGGAAACTATATGCAGGATATATATGGGTACTTTCTACTTTCCCAACTTATCCGAAAATCTAGAACTATTCTAAAAATAAAATCTTAAATACTAGAATGGAATGCTTTGGGGGGGGGGCTGGTTTCCCCCAGTGGTAGAATACCATGACTGCCCCAAAGTCTGTAACTTAAAAGTAATGAACAAAATTTAAGGCATCAAAAAACAAACGAAAGAACCAACTAATAATAATAATAATAATAATAATAATAATAATAATAATAGTAACAAACAGAACACCAAAGTGAAACAAGAGTCTATCAGTGGTCAGAGACTTAGCTCAGTAGGAAAGCACTTCCTAGTACACCAGGACTTAATCCCCAGCACTACAAAACAAAGAAAGACCCAAAGTATCTGCAAATTTGCAACTTTTCTCCTGAAGGTACTACCTGATTTCACAGAGTCTAAGTACGAGAGACAGTAAAAGTGTGATTTCTGGGACAAAGGGGGTAGTTGTATGTGGTGATATTTTATTTGTGCACCCCAATAAGCTTATCTGGAGATCTGAGGAAAAGCCATCCACTATATTAAAGGTAGAAGTCAGGCAATAGTAGCACACACTTTTAATCCTAGCATTTGGGAGGCAGAGATTCATCTGGATCTCTGAGTTCAAGGCCACCCTGGGAACAGAGCCAGGCGTGGTGACACACACCTTTAATTCCCAGCACTAGATAACCATAGAGGTCTGGAGGTCTGTGCAGAAAGAGGAAGTGATGTAGCTGGGCGGAGAGAGGAAGTGAGATGGCAGGGACAGAAAGGCGTTGAGTATACAGGAAGTAGCTCTCTCTTTGGCTGAGGATTTCCAAGCGGTAAGAACATGGTTGGCTTCTTTCTGCTTCTCTGATCTCCCAATTTTCACCCCAATATCTGGCTCTGGGTTTTTTATTAACAGGACCGTTTGGCAATTCGTCTTACAGCTGTACATTTAGAAGGCAGATCTGCAAAGAGGGATAATGGAAGGAACCACATAAGAGATGAGTCCTCAAAGCTGAGGCTGTGCTAAGGACTGAACAAAAATGGAGCAGCTGGAAGAACTAAGCAGTGTCCAATTGTTCGACAATAGGCCAGTGCTAAGGAAGACAGCTTCGAAGACTGCCTTCAGCAAGGCAAATGCCTACCAAAACGAAGCTTTCCAAGACAGCAAGAAGTCATAAGCTTTTTAATCACGACGTTCATTATATGTTTTCTCAAAACCCCACAAGAGCTGGGTGAGGTGGTTCAGTGGGTAAGGACATGTGCCACTTAAGCATAAGGACCTGGGTTCAAATCTCTAGCATCCACATAAAAAGTTGGGTATGGTGCCTCTAACACCAGTGATGTAGATAGCAGACAGAACAGCTGAAGCTTATTGGCTGCCAGCCTAGCTCCAGATTCAGTGAGACCCTGCTTCAAAGGAATGGGCAGAAAATGATAGAGGAGAACCTCTGAGCGTGCGTGCACACGCACATATGCATACACACCTGCCCAAATGCATACATACTTTTTTTTTTTTTAATCACTAAGGGGCTAGAAAGATGGCTCAGCTGTTAAGAGAACCTACTACTCATTCATAAGAAGTTTAGATGCCAACATCCATGTAAAAAGCCAGATGTCCCGGCATGCCTGTAACCCAGCTCAGAAGGGGCCTGAGACAGGAATTACTAGATCTTGCTGGCTTCCAATGTAGTCAAGAGAATGTAAGCCCCAGGTTCATGGTGTTGCCCCAAAGGAATAGGCAGAAAGTGATAAAGGAGGATATCCAGTACCCTCTTCTGGGCCTTTGCATGCAAGCACAGGTATGTGTACCCACACACATGCACACTACACAGATGCACAAGTAAATAAACCAATCTGATTTGGGGGAAAAAAAATCACTAGATATTCAAAGAAGAACCACCCCCAACCCCCACCCCCTGCCGCCAACACACACACACACACACACACACACACACACACACACACACACACACCCTGCAAATACAAAAGCTTAAGAGTAGCTGCACAGTATCACCTTAATGGCTGGCTGTAAGACACAATGTGACTAAAAGAACATTTTGCAAACATTAAAAAGCTCATCAAGACGGCAGGAAAGGTGAGGGCATCTGGCTCAGTATCTGTAACCCACTAACCAACAGAGCTGCTTTGCTATCTGGGTAGCTTATGCTGTGTCTCCTTTCCCCCTCACTGTTCCAGTGTGGTCCTCACAAACATTCCATTAAGGGGAACTGAACCTACCCACTAAACTTACAAGATCTTAGGACAGAACAATAGTAGATTTGTATGCAACCAGTAACAGAATTCGAAACACAAGAAGGAAAAAACTAAAGAGAGAAATGAACAATAAAATCTTAGCAAGGCTTGCTGTGGGATGGTCTGTATGTCAAACATGTTGCTTATTGGTCAATGAATAAAACACTGATTGGCCAGTGGTCAGGCAGGAAGAAGTATAGGCGGGACAAGGAGGAGAGAATTCTGGGAAGTGGAAGGCTGAGGAGTCACTGCCAGTCGCCACCATGACAAACAGCATGTGAAGACGCCGGTAAGCCACAAGCCATGTGGCAAGGTATAGATTTATAGAAATGGATTAATTTAAGTTGTAAGGACAGTTAGCAAGAAGCCTGCCACGGCCATACAGTTTGTAAACAATATAAGTCTCTGTGTTTACTTGGTTGGGTCTGAGCGGCCGTGGGACTGGCGGGTGGCAGAGATTTGTCCTGACTGTGGGCCAGGCAGGAAAACTCTAGCTACAAAGGCTCTCTTAGCAAGTGACAAAACTAGACACAAATAAGGGAAATATCTGAATGTATTAATCATCTTGATATCACTCACAGAAATTGCTGAGGAGCAGACAGTCTGCAAATATACATGGGATGTTCACTAAGATACACCACTGTGGAGAACTCAGAGGCTATGTTCTCTGAACAGAAGGAAAAGATTAAAATTACCTAACTCCAGGAAGCCAAGACGGCTCAGCCGGTAAAAGCACCAGCCACACAAAGCTGACAGCCTGAGCTTGATTCCCTGGAACCCATGACGGAAAGAGAAAACCAATGCCTAAGGAAGTTGTCCTCTGACCTCCACATTTGTTTGGTGGTACACATGGTCCTTGTCCTCACATCACACATCTACAACACTGTGGGATGACTCATCCCTAACCGGCTTGAGGCCCAAACAAGTAAAAAAGATACTTTCTGAGAGCTAGCCTGGGTCTGCCTGATGGTCTTAGCAACAGCAGCTGAAACATGATCTGGAGATGACCTGGACCAATGAGAGGCAGCCATGTCACACCAACTGATGCATATTCATCAGACCTCCCCCCAGGGTGGGGTGGAGGGTATATAAGGCTTGCCTCTTCCTGAATAAACTGAGCTTGTTTCGACATTCTCCTGGAGTCTGTGTGGTTTGACTCTGCGCCTACTTGGCCCTCGCCCCCAAAGTGAACAACAGCAAGGACCCTGCCACACAACACAACTCCTGCAACTAAGGCTCAGGGAACACCACAGAGAGTCATGAGAGCCAGAGAATCAAGACAGCTGCTGCAGGATAGTGTCTTGAAGATTTGGCACTGATGCTGTGCCCATCAATAGTATGGTTGATTGCATTAAACTGGAAAAGACCACATCAGTCAATATACCAACATAAATAAAAATTTCACACGGTCTCACCTCTGTATGAAGAGCTACATACAGTCAATGGCTCTCAAGGGAGGGAGAATCATTTTTCTGTAGGGACAAGCCCCCTGATATGCTTCCCAATTCTAAGTGGTCAGCCCTAAACAAATTTATCTGTGGGCAACAGGTGGACTCATGAGGGTGCTTTTGTATGTGTGTGTGTGTGTGTGTGTGTGTGTGTGTGTGTATTTATATATATAAATACCTGTAGAACAAGAGGTCATGAATTCAAGAAGGCTGGATAGAGGAAAGGAAGAAGTTGGAGGGAGACAGGTAGGGGTGGAAATAATGTAAATAATGTATACTCATATATGAAATTCTCAAAAAATTACAAAATTCTAAAATTTTAAAAAAGATACTACTAAGGACAAAGGAAATAGGCAAGCCAGAGTCTAAGGGAACATACATGTAAAACATGTATTTAACAAACAATATGTTTTCAGAATATAAAGATTACATATCTAAGAGAGCTAAAACGTTAAATTAGTGGGGGAAATCTGAGTGTTTTAAAGCATGTCACCAAAAAAGTGTACAGAGAAAGTCTAAAATCCATCCTATTGTGGATTTTATTTAATTTTTTTAATGGTGGTGCATACCTTTAATCTCAGCACTTGGAAAGCAGAAGTGGGCAGATCTCTGTGAGACTGGAGGTAGTCTAATCTACAGAGTGAGTTCCAAGACAGAGAGGGCTACATAGTGAGACCCCCCCATCTCAAAAACAAGAAGCTGAGACCAGTCCTGTTACACACTCACTCCCAGCTTCAAACCCTCAGCACAAGAAGTGTCTGGCCACCTGTTTGCGCAGCAGTTCTTCCTGCTTCCGCCTTTCCTCCTCCTCTCTCCTCCTCTCCTCCAGTCTTCTAAGCGCTTCTTCCTGCTGCTGCCGTTCCTCCTCTTCCCGCTGTCGCCTCAGCGCAATCTCCTGCTCCCGCTGGCGCCGCAGAGCCTCCTCCTAAAGAGACAGCAGGGCGGGCAGAGTGTGTGTGACACTGGCTGGCCAGAATTCCAAGAGGAACAGGTGATGAGCCACTAAGTTTCTGCAAGTACACAACAGGATCTGGAGTGGAAAGTACCATGTAAACTGAGAGGTGGGTATATTATGATAAAAAACAAGCTAGGCAGTGTGGTGTACACCTTTAATCCCAGCAATCAGGAGGCAGAGGCAAGCAGATCTCTGAGCTTAAGGCCAGCCTGGTCTACAGAACAAGTTCCAGGATAGCCAGGGCTACACAGAGAAAGCCTGTCTTGGCCGGGGGGTGGGGGTGGGGGGCAGATTAAAAAAAAACAAAGCTGGACATGGTGGTGCAGGCCTTGAATCCTAGCACTCAGATATAGAGGCAGTAGGATCTCTATAGTTCTAAGGCCAGCCTGATCTACATGGTGAGACCCTGTCTCCAAAAGAAATAAAATGAACAAAAAGCTAACTATTTAAAATACTACTAGTAGACTGTAAAACAGTCATCTATCCTGGCTTGGATACAAGTCACATGTTCACTACTGATACTAGAGAGGATACTGGAACGCAGGCGTTGCTTTCTCTGTGGGTGCTTTTTAGTCCTTATTTTTTAATCAACTAAAAATATAAAGGATAAAGAAGCCAAATCTACCAAAACACCAAAACCTAATGAAGAAAAGTTATGCATCCCAGAACATCTTCTGAAGGATAAAAATCCCACCAATAAGAATAACACTGAGTACTGCAGAATTAAATGCATTTCTTTTTTAACCCACCCTCCACCCCGACCCGAAACAGGGTTTCTTCTCTGTGTAGACCAGGCTGGCCTCAAACTCAGAGATCTGTCTGCCTCTGCCTCCCAAATGCTGGGATTAAAAGCTTATGCCACTACTGCCTGGCTTTTTTTTAATCATTAAAAATTTCATATATGTGTATTATATTTACATTACCCCCCCTTCACCCCATGTCTCACTCCCTCTCAAATTCATAGCCTTTTTTAAAAAAAAGATTTATTTATTTTTATGTGTATGGGTGTTTTACCTGAACGTATACCTGTCTGTGCACTACAAGTGTGTCTGATGGCCTCAAAGGGCAAAATAGGACATTGAATGCCCTGGAACAGCAGTTCTCAACCTGCAGGCTGCAACCCCTTGGGGGTGGAGTCACATATCAGACATCCCGCATATCAGAGATTTACATTACGATTCATAACAGTAGCAAAATTATAGTTATGAAGTAGATATGAAATAATGTATGGTTGGTGGTCACAACATGAGGAACCATATTAAAGGGTCACAGCATCAGGAAGGTTGAGAACCACTACCATACAACTTGAGTTATGAGCCACCATGTGGGAGCTTGGAATCAATTCCCAGTTCCTCTGGAAAAATCAGCCAGTGCTCTTATCTAAGACATCTGTTTTTATCTCATCATAGATCCTTCTGTTCTTCACAGAGAACATCTTGGAGCAAATAAGTACAAACTTGTGACTAAAAGCTGCGTTTTGGGGGCACCTGAGGGGAGTCTTCCATTAGAGTTTATAAAAACTCCACCAGAAAAACAGACCAAGCAAGTCAAGAACAATAAATTCCTCAAAATGAAACAGTAAAAACACCATGAAAAACTAGTAAACCTTATTGGATAAAAATAAAGGCTTTACAAAAACTTTCTGAAAACCTAAGAAACAGTAAAACCTTGAGAATAAGTCTCATATCCAACAATAGTTGTCTAGCTAAACTACAAATTCAGAAAGCAAAATTTTGTACAGCCAGTAAGTGTGATGATGTAGATTTGTGCATATAAGTAATACTTGGCATGGAATGATAACATAATTCATTAATGTCAAAAGTTAGGTTATAAAACACTAAGTACAAATGACGTATTTCTTACATAATTACATGACTTGTTTTTTGTTATCTACTAGTAGTTCAATCAAAGACTGAAAATATCTGAGAAACAAAAACTGAATCTGTACTGGGTCACTGATCCCTAGTGGGGAAGCACAACTGGCCACGGCAGTTACACTGTGCAGATGAGTAAGTCATCTAGACAGGGGATACCGAGGGCCTGACCCAGCTTGTGTACACAGTTAGCAGAGAGACTCGAACATCTGTGCATTTCATGTTTGTAAGAGGTCCCACAACCAAACTGCTGAAGACATATCGAGGGATAACTACACAGTTCTATGTACAGAGGGTTTTTCTTCTCTGCTTTTGAAATCATCAACAGACAGCTGAAAAGGTTTATTAAAATGGACTGGAGGGCAGAGGTCTTTAGTGAAAGACAGATTTTTTTTTTCAAAGTTATCTGAATGACTGAGCACATAGAAAGATGCTCAATGTCACTATTACTTGGGAAATGTAAATCAAAACCCTAATGAGATACTATAATACTTCCCAAAACTATCCCTGTAAAAAACAAACAAACAAACAAACAAACAAACAGAAATAAAAAGTGTTGGGAAAGGCAAAAAGATACTTAAACCCTTATGCACTGCAAGTGGGCACTTGAAAATTTTGTAACAGAATTCATGTATAATGTGGCAAATATACTTCTAGGACATATGCAGAGTTGAGTAATGGTGCAGGTATCTGTACACTCCGTTATTTATACATCCAAAATATACATATGGAAGTCCTCCAAACGTCTGTGCACAGGTAAATCAAAATGTGCTATCTACATATAACAGAAATTTATGTAGCCTTGAGGAAGAAATTCTGACCACACGCTATAACAATGACTTAAATAAATAAATTTAAGTCAGTAATCAAAAGACAAATATTGTTTGACTACATGAAGTGCTCAGAGTAGTCAAAATCACAGAGACAGACAGAATAATGCAGAGAGCAGGAGAAAAAGAAATGGGAATCACTGTTTCATGGATTAAGACTGTTCGGTTTGGGAAGATGAGGCTATCCTGTTACTGGACGGTGGTGAGGAATCACAACCGTAAAAACATAAAGACGGCACACTTAAAATTTTATATGTATGTTATCAAAGGGTTTTTTTTTTTAAACCACATTTGACTTTACAAACAAAACAGTAATGCTGTGCACCAAATTACTTCATGTTTTTACCAGTAAGACCAGAATGTCTGAAATCTAATTAGGTTATGAGTAAATTATCCAAAGTTAAAAGCCTGAAGATTAGCCCTTTGGTGGACACTGATAGAAAACAAGTTCTTTCTGAAGGTGAGTGAGTTTTCTAATCCTATTGTTATAGCTTTCTCTCCCCATTCCTCTTGATACAGAAGGGAGCACATCACCAAAAGCTTCTCTTCTGTGTGCAGAACTCCCAGAGACATACCTGCTTCCTTCTAGCCAGCTCCTCTTCTTCCCGTCTTTTCCTTTCTTCCTCCTGCTGCCTCCGAAGAATTTCCTCCTGTTGTCTCCGGAGCTCTTCTTGCCTCTTCCGCTCCTCCTCTTCCCTTTTTGCCCTCATTTCTGCCTCTCTTCTCTCCTGCTCTAACTGGATGATGAAAGAGAATGTCCACTGATTTGACCGCAAGCATAGGGGTACCCAAAGCATTCAGTCATTTCGGGTGAGAGGTGCAGGTGCTGCCATTCACTTAGCAGCACCATGCTGTGCAGCAATGGGTAGGTAAAACCCTGGAAGAACTCTAAGATCCAACATGGCACAGTAATCACTTTTCTGCTCTTCTAAATTACATGCATGTTCCTCCCACTGTGGCCACCTCTTCCCTCAACATGACTTTACAGCACATCTCTAAGATGTGGGACCCAAGTGGCCAACATGCGAGTAACATCAGAAGTGCCCTGAAGTGTATGTACGGTATTTCTTTCCTCGTCTCTACAGAACACTTCCGAATGGGCTCTACCAGTGTGACTATAAGGTTTCAATGGCTGCTAGGAATGAATGCAGGGGTTACTAATCTCACCCACTGTCAACTACACTCAGGCCTTCTCTTTGCTCACCTATATTCTAAGTCTTACCCAACCCTCCCACCCCAAATTCTGTCTCTATCTGCATTCCTTGGCTCAAAACCTAATCAGTAAAGGGGCTTGGGGTTGGGGGGAGCCAGGCTTATCTGGCAGCATTCCTTGCCACGAAAATAAATTCTATCATGAAATGTGCAAGGAACTCACAATGGCCCTGCTCATCTTATTCCTCAGATTGTACCCTGGCTCCAAGTCAAGTGAAATTACTGTTTACTGATTCCTAAATGTCCTCAAATCTATCTATCTAGCCAGGACTATTTCCTGTCACGCCCACGACGGTGTCGCCTGCATGACAAATGCCTTGGATGAGGTGGTTACGTGGGAAAGGGGGGCTCGCGGCCCTCGGGTCTATGTCCCCGGCGACCCCTTTTCAATCTGTCCAAATCATGGTGTCAGGCTACACGGAACCACGCAAAATCTGCTTGTAGAGGCTGGCTGGCACTCTGTCTTTTTTTCTTTGTAGTTGTGATTATTGTTGTTTCCTTGTGTATTGATTTTAGGAAGTTAGCTCTCAATGTTTTTGATGTGCCCCATAAAAGAAAATAATGATTCATTAGAAGTGGCCTTAATACCCCCACCTATGATTCAAGCTTTTAGGCAAACAGTTAAAGAGGGTCCTAGAAGTTTGGGGGAATTTATGAATGATTTGGAGCAAAAAAGAACTTATGACTCAGAGGGACGAAGATTCTAGCGAAGAGAGAATGAAAGTAAAAGTTCAGGAACTCATCATAAGCAATCCACACATGCGCAGCCAACAGCAGCTGCAAGGAGGCAGTTACAGAAATTAGCCAATCCTACAAGAACTATCCAGGGACAAATAGAGTTTCTCATCAAGGGTCGGTGGTGGCAACCCCCTAACTTTAATCCTAGATATAATAATTATTTGGAGCCATTGCCCTTTACAGGAGCTTATGATAAACATGGGAACCGGGGGTGAATCATAATAGTATGAAAACAGAATGGCATTAAGTTACAGTTCATGGAAAGATTAGCTAGGTCCCAACCCCCCGGTGCTTTCTCACCCGCAGGCAAAGGTTAAATATTTTTACACAAATGAAACCATGGTTAGAACTATGGTGGGAAGGGTTTAATTTTGATATAAAACAAAGGTCTAATAATTATGTAGAAGGAAAACTTCAGCTAGGGCCGTAATGTTCTCTGTCTAAATGAGGAACCACAAAAGGGAAAATAAAATCTGTACTCATGAGATCTGTTGATTATTCTGAGAGAATTGTGTGACTATATTGTTGATTCTATGGTCTAACACCCTACTGGCCGATTGCCATGTTTCCTCAAATTACTGTGTAAAATTCACTGCTTGGTCTGAGTAAAATTGCAGCAGTTTCACAGCATACTCTGTGTCTGTCTGTCTGTCATCGCCAAATCCCACTTATCCTGAGCACCTTCACCCCGTTCTCCCTCGGTCTGGTGGCCCTACTGAGACCCAGTCCGCGACAATTTCCTCTAAATGCAATTTAATTTTTATATCTGAAAACCCATGCTAAGGCATGGGGGCACATGCCTGTAATCCCAGTATTTGGGAAGCAGAGGCAGTAGGACCATCTCAAGTTTGAGGCCAATTTGGTCTACCGAGTAACTTCTAAGACAGCCAGGGTTACAATAGTAAGATCATGTCACAAACAAAACCAAACTCCTACTAATCTTGAAGTGCAAAGTAACTTAGGAATTATTGACTATCAAGTGTCACCACCCTCTAAGCTGGGTAGTAGCCCATATACTCTTGACCACCCTGTAAGTGTAACTGCCACTTGTCTCTATCTCCCTACCCACCAGAGAAAGGACTGAGAAACTACTTAAAAGATCTTATTCTTACCTACAGGTCCCTAGCAGAAAGCAATGAGGAAGTAGGGGATACTAAACTCAACAACTGTAAAGATCTACACTGCCTCACTCATTTATGGAGACAGCTCTCACCATGGACCTTTTCACACTCTCTATAAGTTGCATTAAGTGTGATTCTCCTTGGTTGTGAGAATCAAGGAAACATTAGACTCATATCATGCTCTGGTATAGACATCCTCTTTTGGCAAGTTCTAAACCAAAATTCAGGACTGTTAGTTCCTCTAGGATCTAATGATCATGCTGAACATTTCAGATTCATGCCCCAGGATACCAGGAAATAATTATAAAGATTCAATGTAGGAATGCAAGTCACAGATCAAAAATCTAACAATGCAGCAGATATTTTCTAACAGTATTCATGACAAATAAGCATAACATGAATAATGCAAGTAAAATACATATGACCATGATCATTATTAAGTAACTTAATACTAACCAATTTTAATTGAGGTCTTTAGTTTTTTGGGGGAGAAAAGGGCACAAAAAAGATAGAATACAAATGTACTTATCCCAACTAAGTAGAGGTAAACTAAAAAGAAACCAGGCAGCTATAGGAAAAGAAACAAAGCCTATAAACAAAGCCTTGCGGCCTACAGCTGGAAGGTACACAGTTGTGAAGAATAAGTTTCAGACCTTTGCAGCTTTGGCTTTCTCTAGCTGCTGAAGCTGTTCCAGGGAAGGGCCTGGTGTCGTGGTGTCCAGGGGAAGATCCCATACACTACCACCTTCCCAAACTGTAAAACAAAGACAACACTGAGAAAGATCCAAGAGTGTGGCCTACACAGTCACATAACCACAGGCATAATGAAGAACTGCTCCCTGAACCTGAAATGTGCTCCATCACAGAAAATTGTTCTGCCTTTGGGAGTAGTGTGTGGGGTTGTCTTGCTATACAATCCAAAATAGCCTTGAATGTGAGTTCATCCTGCCTCAGTCTCCTAAATGCTGAGATTAAAAGTATGTGCCACCATGTGCCTAGCTGTTTTGCTTTAAAAGAAACTAAGCCAGCAGATTCTCATCAATACTCTTCGACACATCACGAAGGTAAGGTAGTATGAGACATTTACTGAGGAACCAATTTCATCCTTGTAATGCTCCATACAAGTACCTGATATGTCCCTCATCTTTACAGATGAACTAATTTTAAAACTTCAAAAGGAATATGGCAAGAATGTGACGACATGGTAATTCCAATTCCAGTGATTCCAAATTCCACAGAGGAGAGATTTCTAGTAGCCATACAATCTCTTACTGCACACCAAGTAGAGAACCAGGTGGCTACACACTATATATGTATTAAATGTTACTCGGCTGTTCATCTTACGGTTGTAATGTAAGTTACATCTCTTTAGAGAGACTAGGCAGGTCTTACAAACTACATTTGGTCTTGGCTTGGAATCCCTTATATTTACTTCTACGTCTGGCAAACAAAGCACATGGCCAGGCGTAGAAGTAAATATAAATTGAGTTTCCAAGCCAAATATGGTGATACATTTCTATAATATCAGCACTCTGGAAGTAGAGCTCTCAGGAGGATCCTAAGTTCAAACTCAGCCTTGGATACATATTAAATCAAGGCTCCATGAAACCTTGTCTCAATGAAAAATAAAACACAATAAAATAAAGGCTTCTGAATCAATTATTTTATTGTTAGTTACGTTTGTTGACACAAATTCTCTATTTTCCTTTTTGTAGTACTAGAGATTTAATAGTGTTGCAAATGCTAGACAAGTATTTTACCACTGAATTTATAACCCCACACATTATTTTTCTGCATTATCTATTACAATATATCTGTGCAAATTAAATACTGTGTGTATAACCAATGGAGTATTTAAAAGGACTTGATTGCATGTGAACTGTTTGAGATACTTAGAAGCTCCAAAACACTGAAGACTATTTTAAAATCCTAAGTATAAATGAATGCTAAAAAAAAGAATAAGAGTTCGAGGCCAGCCTGGGCTACCAAGTGAGTTCCAGGAAAAGCGCAAAGCTACACAGAGAAACCCTGTCTTGAAAAACCAAAGAATAAAAACCAAAAAAAAAAAAAAAAAAAAAAGAATAATATGGGCTGGCAAGGTGACTCAGTGGGTAGAAGGCCCTTGTCATCAGGCCTGATGACAAGAGTGTGACCCTAGTGCTCACAAAGCAGTAGAGAACCAAGAGGCACAGGTTGTCCTCACCTCTGTGAGGATACTGTGGCACCTGTGCCCACATACAGAGACACACACCATACACAAACACACACATACAAATAAATAAATAATAATTTAAAAAGAATATTGTATATGCAGTGCAAAGTTTCGCTCTACCCTCTTCTTTGGGAAGGTTTCAGAAGGGAGACACTAGGGCCCTCTACCACCATGCTCCATAGGGTCAATTCTAGAAATATCACTTTAATGGCTCACCAACTCTTTAAAAAAAACTGTCAAAGTTCATGGTTCCTAAGAATTTAGCAGCCAACTGCTCTCTCCTATAAGCGCTATTGTGTTAGTCAAACTTTCCACTTCTGTAGGTATTATACCTCAGTGACAAAAAATGAGCTTAATCCACCAATTATCAAGATTTTAGAAATCCCAACTCCCAAGTTTTCTAATTTGACATACAAAATATCACAGAACAAGAAGACATTCCTTTAAAGTGGGTATTTCTCAGGTTAAAATTCGGCAACACCTGCAAGGTTAGTGTTATTCATCTTTAACTGCAAAAGAGAGAACATTATTACTTAGTTTTATTTCCACAGACAAACCCACATACACTCCAGCAGAGACACCAAAAACAAAATATTTTTCAGGGCTGGAGATTTGGAAAAGTGGCCCAGCCCTGGCCTGGCACAGAAGGGTCTGGAAACTGCTGCAACACCACAAAGCAAAACCAAACAACCTACATTAGTTAGAGTAACACAAACACGACCTGACTCCTACAATTCAAACAATTTACAACTAAATACTTCCTACAGAGCCTTTCGTGGATCTACAACATATGGAGCTTCTTAAAAATCAATAATAATGGATCACTATATCTATGACATTAAAAAAATCAACTATAGATAACTATTACATTCTAAATCCCTTAAGTTGTACTATAAACAAAGCTAAATTTTTACCTGCGGGCTGTGAGGTTGCTGGCTGAAGCTCCCAGATAGAGCCAGTATCCGGCACTGACACAGACCTAGTTACTGAGGGAATGATGTTCTGATCAGATATTCTGCAAAAGGGAAATAAAAAGTCAATGTGTTCCTGTCACTTGGAAAATAAGATAAAGAGGGATTTCTAGAGTATTAGTAGGTTTCTGGGTTATCTGGCTAGGAAACACCATTGTTTTGTTGTTACCTTGTTTTGTTTTTCTGAGATAGCGTCCCACTATGTAGCCCTGGATGACCTGGAACTCACTACATAGACCAGGTTGACCTCAAATTCACAGAGATCTATCTGCTTCTGCTTTGCTAGTATTAAGCACTATTTTAAAATGATGAAAGCTGGGTGTGGTGGTGCATGTCTTCAATCCAAGCTCTTAGAAGACAAGCAGATCTCCGAGTTAGCCTGGTCTATATAGTGAGACTCTGTCTTAAAACATAACAACACCCAAGAACTGCATTTCACTTCTGTCTCTAAGGTCTTCCCATACATCAGGTTAATCAAGCTCTCAGTATCTCAAGGGTATAGTTTACTTACCTTTAAAATAGAGACCATGCCAGGTATGGTGACATTACCTTTA